>JACGAQ010000229.1:0-221859 GCA_014119065.1 Orius insidiosus
GCGGCGGTGAATTAAAGGGAGGCTAAAGATTTGTGTTAGTTTTACCAGAGAATATATCACTTCTCACTCCGTTATTTACATCTTTTTTCTGCCCTTCCAAAAGAAAATGAAAGGATTTAAAAACTTTATTACAGTCAGAATGAAATCAACAATAAACAATTTCTTTTAGACCGCAAAAGGGAAAATCCTTGGAATATAAGAAAAGGGACAAGTAGCTTCTTCGAGACAGAAGCCCGATAAATATTGAGAAAGACGGTCGGGTGAAGAGAGGGACGGGGGAGTTGCAAATCATGTCAAAGGTAGACCTAAGCCCTAAGGCAATCAGCCGAGAACCTCCACTTTCTTCGATTTCGTAATATATCTTATTGTTAAAGTATAAGGGTTGCTATCCCCGACCGAACACCCAATCCTACTAAGTGGTGTAGTAAATAAACAATAAGGATTGAATAACTTATCCAACGATTTCAATATTTTTTTAAATTCATTATCCTTTTTTAGTATTTCTATATTTCTAGTTCTTCAAAAAAAAAAAAACAGCTTGGACAAATGGTGGCAGTGACGGCAGTGGATGCAGCGGCAGACCGTGAAAGTTAGCGCAGTAGTAGAAACTATCCCTGGAATGACAATGGCAGCTGTGATAATGACAGTTGTGACAGCTGAGACACAACTGTCACAAACTGTAGCAGCGGCTGTCCGTGACAGTTCCTGTGGTAGAAGTAGTTGCAGTGACAGCAACGGTTGAACATGATAGTTACTGTATTGACGGTGGCAAATGATAAGTGGCTTAGATAAATGCAGCGGCTGTCCGTGACAGTTTCTGTAGTAGAAGTAGTGGCAGTAACAGCAGCGGTTGAACGTGATAGTTACTACTGCTACTGAGGTAGCTGAGACAAGAATGGCAGTGACTGCTTTGACGGTGGCAATTGATAAATGCAGCGGCTGTCCGAGACAGTTCCAGTAGTAGAAGTAGTGGCAGTGACAGCAGCGGTTGAACGTGATAGTTACTGCTGCTACTGAGGTAGCTGAGACTGGAATGACAGTGACTGCTTTGACGGTGGCAAATGATAAATGGCTTAGATAAATGCAGCGGCTGTCCGTGACAGTTCCAGTAGTAGAAGTAGTGGCAGTGACAGCAGCGGTTGAACGTGATAGTTACTGCTGCTACTGAGTTAGCTGAGACAGGAATGAGTGAATGCTTGAAGGCGGCAAATGATAAATGGCTTAGATAAATGCAGCGGCTGTCCGTGACAGTTCCAGCAGTAGAACTAGTGGCAGTAACAGCAGCGGTTGAACGTGATAGTTACTGCTGCTACTGAGTTAGCTGAGACAGGAATGACAGTGACTGCTTTAACGGTGGCAATTGATAGATGCAGCGGGGGTCCGTGACAGTTCCAGTAGTAGAAGTAGTGGCAGTGACAGCAGCGGTTGAACGTGATAGCTACTGCTGCTACTGAGGTAGCTGAGACAGGAATGAGTGAATGCTTTGAAGGCGGCAAATGATAAATGGCTTAGATAAATGCAGCGGCTGTCTGTGACAGTTCCAGTAGTAGAAGTAGTGGCAGTGACAGCAGCGGTTGAACGTGATAGTTACTGCTGCTACTGAGGTAGCTGAGACAGGAATGACAGTGACTGCTTTGACGGTGGCAATTGATAAATGCAGCGGCTGTCCGTGACAGTTCCAGTAGTAGAAGTAGTGGCAGTGACAGCAGCGGTTGAACGTGATAGTTACTGCTGCTACTGAGGTAGCTGAGACAGGAATGACAGGAACTGCTTCGACGGCGGCAAATGACAAATGGCTTAAATAAATGCAGCGGCTGTCCGTGACAGTTCCAGCAGTAGAAGTAGTGGCAGTGACAGCAGCGGATGAACGTGATAGTTACTGCTGCTACTGAGGTCGCTGAGATAGGAATGACAGTGACTGTTTTGACTGTGGCACCTTTGACAATGAAAGGAATGACAGACAACTGAAAGAATGCCAGCTGAGAGAATGACAGCTGTGACAGTGATGGAAGTGACAGTGAAGAAAGTGACAGAGTGTGACCGTGATGTCATTAACGGCCACCGCAACGGCAATGACGTAGAAGTGTTGATAAGCTAAAAGTTTTTAGCAAATACGGATGTCAGATTTTTTTTGTACGTCGCCGTGTACATCAAGGATAATTATTCACCATTGAAAGCCTCCGTTTATAAAAACAGTAACGGTCATTATTCTCTAATAATATATTCCCAGAATCCATCGGTCGCCTGTCCATAACAGCTTTCAAAGATGTGAGTGATTTGTCATTTGGAATGCATAAAACATAACATCTCGCCCCTCTATTTTTAGCTTCATTTTGATTAATTCGTCCAAATAAGTCTCTCGATATCTCAAAAGAGAAAAGGATAAAAAAAAAGTTTAAACTCCCTACAAAGGGGAAGTTCAATTTCTCTCCAACTTGTAAGTGAAATACGATAAGGAATTCACTCTTGGCCGAGTTGTACAAGAGGGGTTGTAATAAGTAACCTGAGCTTTGTAATCACCTAGCCCAACATCATTGTCATTCATGCAATTCAAGTTTGTAAATTTAGATCAAGGAACACAATACTCATCCGAAAGCCATTGTTGTGAGCATATTGAAAATTCCTTTTTATTTATATTTTTTGAAAAAATAACTTGTATTTTTCTTCGCCTCCACTTGAATAGAAGGGACAAAAGAAAGGTACATTTGATCGTTGAGAAGAAACAAGACTGTAAAGGTTACCCTTTTCCGTCCCACCTGTGCCCGGAGCCCATTTAAGTGAAAAGTCACTAAGGGCCTAAGGGTTCTGGTGAGTGAAAACAGCTTTCAACGCACCGTTGATCTACAACAACTCCTAATCTATAAATTAACAATCCATTAGCGTTCAAACTGAAAGTAAAACAACCTAAACGCTTTTATATTCTTTATAAGAAAAAAGTTCAAAAAAGATAACGAAAATGAAATATACCGAGTAATAAATAAACAAAACTAGATAACAAGTAGATGGTATCGTTTTATAAACTACGGTCATTAAGTAATTAATTTCTAATTTAGTTATTAAACGTTAATAAATTGGATTAGTCTAGAAGATTCGAAGAAAAATTTAAATAAAAGTCGATAGGGGAAAATAAATTGATTTGGCCCGATTTCGCGGGCAACAAGTAACGTCTGATAATAATTAATTTCTTCTCGAGTCGCGTGACAAATTGCCTGTCCGTTGATCGCAATCTTTTGTTATTTTTTTCCCCCCTTCCTTTTTACTTTTCTCTGTCTTCTCTGTTTTGGCAAAGTGATTAATTATCTGGACATTGGAAGCAAATAAGAAAAATAGCTTTTATTTGAAAGGAGTTAAAAAGTAGGTTATATCAAATTAAATGTTGGTGCAACCGAATTCTCGTTATTCAAATTTATTAGGGACGATCATTTATAGACTTTATTGAGCGACGTAAGACAACCAGAAGAAAGTTAAGGAGGCAGGAAGACGTGAATCATTGATTAAATGAATCAGTTGATAGAATTTTCCTTACAATAGTAGGAATTCAAGGTGTGACTTTTTTTTCTTGTAGATTTGCTCCAATTTAGCTGGAAAACCGTTAGTTTTAAAAAAAAGATATCTTTTAACTTCCTTAAAGAAGTAATTGTGACACCCTTCTCGACGGGTTTTTGGGGAGGGGTCTTTCAGACCCCGTAGGATAAATTCGAATAAGGATCTACACCGATCTCAACTTTGTCTGTGGTACCGCCCGGCCGGCCGGCCGTAGCATTTTTTTCCGGAACACTTTACGGCCAAAGTTTTCATCCGATTTTCACCAAATTTTCTTTAGTCGGTGAAGAAGAATGTAACGGGGGCGATTTTTGAATTTCGATAAAATGGCGGAGATATGTCTGTTTGAAATTTTAAAAACTTCGCTTCGGCCGAACCGTTAATCCGATTTTCACCAAATTTTCAACAATTTCTCCTTATATTTTTCAGGAATTTTTGGTGTAAAAAAATTGCCACTTTTTAATTATTAATTTTTTTTTAGTAGGGAGAAATTTCGTACTTCTACCCATTACGAGAGGCACATCCCTAGGCCAAAGAGCCCATTATTTCTACCTTGACAAAGAAAAATTTTCGAAAAAAAGAACTAAAAAAAACCTGGAAAATTTTTCGAAAAAAAAGGAAAACCCGGATAATTTTTCGAAAAAACAAGAAAATTCGGAAATTAAAAAAAAACTCGAAAAATTTTTCACACAAAAAAAAAATAAAACGAAGAAAAAATATAATAAATAAAAAACTTTCAGAACAAAAAATTTTCGAAGAATCAAATTTTTTTGGAGATATATGGGAGGGGAAGTATAAGTCAGGGGAAGTATAATTGAGGGGGAAGTATATCTTATAATTTAAATACTTACCCCTCCCATATACTTCCCCTCACTTATACTACCCCCTCCGTTATACTTCCCCTCCGTTATACTTCCCCCTCCGTTATACTTCCACTCCGTTATACTTCCCCTCCCATATACTTCCCCTCCCATATACTCCCACTCCGTTATAATTCCCCTCCCATATTTTGATTTTGGCTTCAGAATACATTTATTTACATACTTACAAAAGATTTTTTGTTTTTAACTTCTATTTTTTTTCAAAAATCATAGAAGTGTACGTAATCACACAAATATCAATTTTTAATCAAAGTTTTGATGATAGCGATTTTTAAAACATCGATAAAACGAGTTTGAATTTAAATTCATTCTTATTCAGAACATGAGATTTTTCTTAGCCCCAGTAATTTTTTGATAAAGGGAGTAAATTCAAAAACTTGACAAAATGAGAATTTTTGCTTCGCATGCCTCTCATTGTTTCTTCTGGATTGCAGCACATTCAAGAATTTAAAAAATTTAAAAAGGCAACAGTTTTCTCGCTAATTTGAACCAAAAACGCGTGAAAATCATTCAAAAGCTTTTGATGTTTCTCGATCATGTTATCAATTTCAAAGATAAATAGCTTTGGTAGCATAACATTTATAAATTAAAAGATTATTAGAGTTAGATACTATAGTAAAGCAATTTCACTGTTATTTTAGGACGTGTTTGATTTAAACAAATTGAATTGCATTTTGTAAATTATTTCATGGTATCGATTTCCGCTGGTAGTTTAATTAATTTGGCTCATATATGATGAATTGAAGTCTCCGCTATCAAAGCAGTTTTAATATTGGGCAGTTTAACTTTACGCTTTTTTTTTTAAAAAATAATTTTGTTGTTAGGTCTTATTACTGAGGAAGGCTAGGGCGTAGGCGTTTGCCTAAAATACTAAACATTCATTGAATCAAATGATTAGTAAATGAAAATTAGCGCAATGGCTTCACCACCCCACCAGACTCAACGGTCAATGGAGCAGTAATCGGTGAATTAAGCTCGCTCGAATTTTTAGTTAGGTATATTGTAGATGGGAAACTTCCTTTAAAAACGGCACTGTTTTCATAAAAAAAAGCTACATTAGTGTAGTAGCTAATCAAGGATTAAGATTTTTTTTGGCATAATGGAATATGGCACTATTATTCTCTTGTTAGCTTACACACCGTAATTGCCAATTAGCGACGATCATGAAATCGGCTTTTAGTAGCCAGTCTTCAGTCTGGTAAAGTGACATGAAAATGAGGGTTATAAAGAAACTCGCAATTTTAAAATTTACCCCCAAAAAAATTATTTAAATTGCCAAATGGGAAAAAGATAACAGATTAATATATTTGGATTATTATCGATGAATAAAGCCATTTAATCTTATTTAGCTTCAGAAATATAACAACAACGCAAATTGTTTTATGGGCAAAATTGATTTAGAGGTGAACTTTAAATTAGAACACCTTGTCAACCGTACGATATAATAATGTAACGAGATCCCTGAGGCATAAGCTTGATCCATATTTGAATAAGACGTCAACCTTCGAAACAATTTAGAACGAAATATACATATTACTCCGATCAACGGGAAACTGGTTCCAAGGACCATCTGCTATTTATAGTATAAATTTAAGTTTTACTTGAGCTAAAAGAACAAAATGTTGAAGGAAAAAAATTACTTCACCCAAAAAAGTTAGCCGGGAATAATTGAAAGAAAACAAGGAGTAGGTACTGTGATAAACGCTTAAAAAATCGAGTTCAAAGTAGATTGGCTAAAATAGCAAGGAAAAGCACAAACGACAGAGGAAGACGGCAGAAAGTTGGGTAGGTGAAGGGTTTCTTGATCATGAAAACCGAGGAAAATGGATTTATCAGGTAAGCAAGGCTTTTGACTGAAGTTTCTGACCTGTAAGATCGAGAAAACCCTTGAAAAATATGGTAAAATGAAGAAACAATGGGTAGCGTAGTTTAAATTTTACATTAGGGATGCCTCGGTTTAAAAAAGTAAAAAGAGGTTTTCTCCAAGAACGAAAGTATAACGAAGGGAGGGAAAGTATAAAAGAGGGGGAAGTATAAAGGAGGGAAGAATAAAGGGGGTAATTTTTTTTTTTTTTTTCAAAAAATTTTCCTATTTTTTTTTTAATTTTCTAAGTTCTTTTTTTCGAAAATTTTTCCAAGTGTCAAGGCATAAATAATGGGCTCTTTGGCCTAGGGATGTGCCTCTCGAAATGGGTAGAAGTACGAAATTTCTCCCTACTAAAAAAATTAATAATTAAAAAGTGGCAATTTTTTTACACCAAAAATTCTTAAAAAGTATAAGGAGTAATTGGTGAAAATTTGGTAAAAATCGGGTTAACGGTTCGGCCGCAGCGAATTTTTTAAAAATTTCAAACAGTCATATCTCCGCCAATTTTTCAAAATTCAAAAATCGCCCTTGTTACATTCTTCTTCACCGACTAAAGAAAATTTGGTGAAAATCGGATGAAAACTTTGGCCGTAAAGTGTTCCGAAAAATAAATGGTACGGCCGGAACCACTGACAAAATTGAGTTCGGAGTAGATCCGTATTCGAATTTACCCTACGGGGTCTTTAAGACACCTCCCCAAAAACCCAACGTGGAGGGTATCACAATAACTTCTTTAAGGAATTTAAAAATTGTAGTATCTCGGACGAAAAGCTAAGAAAAACTCCTGAAAATTCTGTTCGAAAATGCGAAAAAAGCCATTAAAATCTAGTGAATTTTTAGCATGATTGAGAACATCAAAAAATGCTGTAAAAAGAGGTACAAATCACCAAAAACGTGATATAGAGAGATTTTTTCAGTCAAAAACTGAGGAAAACTCCCAAAAATGTGTATTTTAACCAAACCACTAGGATCTTTTCGAACGATAGTAATTTTAAAACATTAATTTTACGCAAGATGGTGTTTCTGATTCTACAGTCTGGGGGGTTTCAAACAGTCGTAATAACTGTCTCTTGAACATGAAGCAAGTCGTGACTCAGCCCTTATTCAACCCTTCCTACACCTGGCGCGGGCATTTTAATGAGAAGATTTTAATCAAATCTTAATAATTTTCCACGCCCTTCTCTCATTTTTACGTGTGATTCAACTCAGCTTTAATAACAAACCCTACATGTCACGGAATGATTAAAAAATTTAAATAAACAATTTTGTTTTCGAATTTATTCAGACTTAAAAAGCCATTTTTAAAGCGGTTTGAAAATATTTTTTTCATGTATATTTCACTGAGAAGATCAACGAGGAAAACCAGTATGGAAACAATAGCCATCTGTCGATACGATGGTATTTAGGTGTTCCCGTTCAACCTTTAAACACTATTGACATTTATTCCATGAGATTACTACCTCTTTTGTTTTCCATGCACAAATCAATCATCTTCGTAATTTTTTGGACTTATTAAAAAGAAAGAGATGAAAAAGTGTTTTAGGACACAACGAATGAAAATCCTTCCTTTCTGTATTCCCCCTTCCCTTGATGACGTTATTGGAATTCCGAAACACCACCCTAGTACTTGGGATCGTGATTACACGCGGTGACTCATTGCGTGTTATGACTCTTGCACAATTCCGGGCTAAAAAGGGATTGATTCATCCAAGACGATGTCTTCCACGTCCCTCATGAGCGATAACCCTCCCTTAAAGTATTGATCAAAATCTAACCTCAAATCCCGCTTTTTCCCCAAAAAAATTATTTGCTTAATCAGCGTTTAAATATTTTAATGATTACTTCAATTTAGATCCACGATTATGCCATAATCAAAGGATAAATGGAGGTTGATAAAATAAAACGGCCTTAGCGTGATTTTTTTTTTCTCTCTCTCTCTTTCCACCATCCTGAAGAATTAGCATTTTAATAAGTTAATCAGAGTACTTGAGAAACATGAAAAAGGAATATACAAAAAGGAATTCAGAGTCTTACGCCCATTTTTATTATTTTTGCCATCTGAATACTCCAAAAAAGATTTTTTTTTTTCAATTTAGTTGGCTGCATTGTTCCATTACGACACCAGATTAGATTGTACTGCTTTTATATTAAAAAAATCTATCATTAAAAAATACGATTTTCTGGAAAATTGTATATGAAATCATATGATTTTCTGGACAATCGTAAATAAAATATGATTTCCTTGAAAATCGAGAGTGAAATATGACTACGATTATAATCGTAATCATAATTACTATTACGATTATACCATACTCTTCCCCCTTGTAAATTGAGGGCTGGGACTAACGGGGCCAAAGGGTCTTCAGTTAGTTACCTGCCCTCATCTTACAAGGGGGCAGAGTAGGGCATAATCGTAATCGTAATCTTACTCACGATTATAACCGTAATCATACTCACGATTATAACCGTAATCATACTCACGATCATATCCGTAATCGTACTCACGATTATAACCGTAATCATACTCACGATTATAACCGTAATCATACTTACGACCATAACCGTAATCATACTCACGATCATAACCGTAATCAATAATCATACTCACGATCATAACCATAATCATACTCACGATCATAACCGTAATCATACTCAAGATCATAACCGTAATCATACTCACGATCATAACCGTAATCATACTCACGATCATAACCGTAATCATACTCACGATCATAACCGTAATCATACTCACGATCATAACCGTAATCATACTCACGATCATAACCGTAATCATACTCACGATCATAACCGTAATCATACTCACGATCATAACCGTAATCATACTCACGATCATAACCGTAATCATACTCACGATCATAACCGTAATCATACTCACGATCATAACCGTAATCATACTCACGATCATAACCGTAATCATACTCACGATCATAACCGTAATCATACTCACGATCATAACCGTAATCATACTCACGATCATAACCGTAATCATACTCACGATCATAACCGTAATCATACTCACGATCATAACCGTAATCATACTCACGATCATAACCGTAATCATACTCACGATCATAACCGTAATCATACTCACGATCATAACCGTAATCATACTTAATATCATAACCGTACCTAATCATACTTATGATTATGACCGTAATCATAATTACGATTACGATTACACCCTACTCTGCCCCCTTGTAAATCGAGGGCTGGTAACTAACTGGGCTAAATAGGTTCTGTCCAGCGACCCAAATTCAACTGGGCCAACCACTTAGAACTAAACAACTGCCCCAAAACTTCGTGTCAAACAATGCCATCTATATATCTTCATTTCAGCAGCAGTAGAGACGACTGTTTGGCTGACAATCTGACGACCATATCCCTGTTTAGCTGAAGATTTAACGACCGGTTCTGACCAGCGACCCAAATTCAACTGGACCAACCACTTAGATTCAACTAAACAACTGCCCCAAAACTTCACGTCAAACAATGCCATCTACACATATCTTCATTTCAGCAGCAGTAGCGACGACTGTTTGGCTGACAATCTGACGATCATATCCCTGTTTAGCTGAAGATAATAACGACTGTTTAGCTCCTGACTAATGCTTTTGTTTATGATCCTACGGCGACGTTTGCTTTTAAGTAGAGGGCAGGCGTCGACAAAAAAAAATTGAGGAGAGTAGTTGCAGAAATGTTTTAAAAGTTTACTCTGTGACCTTTTATACAATTTTTTATTGACTACCTGACTCCGATTAACACGCTCAGTGACCTCGTGTAGAATTTCATTTAACGAACAACAATTAGAACGTTTAATTATTTAATTCAATTTAGATAGCTAAAAAAAGGGGTGTTTTATTGCTATTTTTAAATTTGAATCTCCCACTCACTCTCTTTTTTTTTTAGGTTTATCGAAATTTAATTCATTGGAGGGAAAAAGACTCAAAGGGTCGCTTTGATCGATTTTCTTTAGTTAGGAAAAAAAGTGTTACAAGAAGGAACAATGCCCTTGCTGTTTACTGATAAGTCAAGTAGCCTCGGGCGGGACGAAACTCGTTTACTACAGTGTCTTTCAACAAGACACCTTTCAATTAGATAAAAAAAAAAGGTTTTAAAAAAATCGGAATTTTAAAAAAAATCTTCGTGCGCTATCATGATTCGGTAATGGTTTTTAAAGCAGTTTTAGACATTTTTACGAACCTACTTACTTTTTTATGATTCGGAGAGTCGGCTTTGTAGTACAGCCCATCGTAGGCGATAAAGCTCCGAGATATGCAAATTTAGGTGTACGCACGACTTTAAGTTTTCTCTTTTCTGAATGTAGAATGTTGGATTTCTAGTTTATCTTTTTATTTTGATAATGATAAAAAATGAAGCATTTATGGAAATCGTTTGAAATTCATGTTTCATTTTAGAAGGGGATCCTCAAATTGGTAAGAAAAGGGGGGATTGTCTCGGGGGGTTTGAAACGGTAATAAGTTGAATAATGCATGGCTTTACTAATGACGAGGGTCTCGGTGTGTTTAAGCTAATCAAGGAGAGCATTGTCTTAGAGAAGCCCCACAGGAGGACCATTGGCACCCTCGACACCTCGTTACCTGTTCCTTCCCCTAATCACAAAAGCGTTGAAATTTACCTTTAAAATCAATGAATAATTGTTATTCATAATGTTTTTAATCGAATTTTAACAATGTTACAAAAAGAAAAGAAAAAACCGGATAAAACGCATTAAAACACGGGCAGGGGTCAGAAAACTGAATAAAAAGCGGAAGGAAGTCGTGCGAACTTCCGACCAAAAAGTATCGGTGAGCGAGTAAGGGTAGGGTGTCGTTTAATTTAGTCTCCGGGATCGTAAATTAGAAAAGGAACCCATTGTGGGGCGAAAATGAAACGGGAGTTTCGTCCCAGTCATCAACTAAACGAAAACATTTTCCATCAAAGGATGAAAACGTCTCAAAAAAGTTATTTTTTATCTCGTTTTCAAAACAATTTTTTTTTCTCTCTTTTCTCTAACTGTAACTTCGCAAGTGATAATGAAATATTTTTCTTAGTTTAGTACAAGTGGGGAATTTTGTGCTCCAAATTACTAAAAAATTAAGATGTTTTTATTCAAGAATTTATCGCTTGAGAGTAATGAAATAATACACCTGAAGACGTCTATTAGGCGAAACCGATCGCGAAAAAACCGTTTTTCCACTCTTCCTTCCTCATTTGCTTTTTTTTTTATTTCAATATTTAATATTGTGATACCCTCCACGTCGGGTTTTTGGGGAAGGGTCTTCCATACCCGGAGGGACAAATCATTGACCTTTACCGATCTCAACTTTGTCTGTGGTGCCGGCCGGCCGTAGCATTTTTTCCGGAACATTTTACGGCCACAGTTTCCAACCGATTTTCACCAAATTTTCACACAGCCTTCCTGAATAGTTGAACAAGAAATAATCGTCTGCGATTTTTGAATTTCGAAAAAATGGCGGAGATATGCACGTTTGAAATTTTAAAAACTGCGCTGCGGCCGAACCGTTGTTCTGATTTTCACCAAATTCTCACCAAATACTCCTTATATTTTTTAAAAATTTTTGGTGTAAAAAAAATTATCAATTTTCCACATTAATTTTCATTTTAGTAGGGAGAAATTTTCATACGTCCATCCGTTACGAGAGGGACCTCCCTAGGGCGAAAATCCCATTATTTCTACCTTGATACTTACACAAATTTTGGAGAAAAAAAAAATTTGGAAAATATTTCCAAAAAAGAAAAAAAAACTCGGAAAATTTTTCTAAAAAAAATCTAGGAAGATTTTTGAAAAAAAAACTTGAAAATTTTTTCGAAAAAAAAAGAAAATCGGAAAATTATTGGGAAAAAAACGGAAAATTATTTGAAAAAAAAAAACTCGAAAAATTGTTGGGAAAAAAAACTTTCCTCCTTTATACTTCCCCCTCCGTTATACTCCCCCTCCCTTTTACTTACCCTCCGTTATACTTCCCCTCCTTTATACTTCCTCCTCCTATATTTTTACTTCTCTTTAAGGAAGTTTTCGTTGGAAGCTCTTCAAACAAGTACTTACAAAAGTATTGGGCGATGAGGGAGAGCGTTATTTCAGTGCCGCCAACCTATCTTCTAGTAGGGAAATCCCGTTTTTTCCCAGATGCATCCACCCTTCTTTTTTTCTAGTTTAGATGTTGGCATTAAAGAGACAAAGGGGATGTGAGGACCGGATCCAAGTTCAATAATTCAGAACTGTTTGCCTTCGGAAACATACGATATTCATGGCCGAACGTGTAAACAGAACCTGTCCGAAGGGGTTGAATCTATGATTTATGCAATATCGTATTTCGAGGTTTTATTTGACCTCTTCATTAATTAAACTGCCATAGAAACGAAATGCAGGTTTGTTTAAAATATTGTCCCCCCAAATAATATGATTTATAGGCGTACCGTGGTAAACTTTCGACCTAAATACAATACCTTGTTTTAACAGTTAATCGGTGTGTAAAATTTATTTTAAATTGGGAAATAAAATTAATTATTTGGCATCTTCTCCCTCTTTCCTATGCATTCATTTCACAGGAAGTGTGAAATATTTTGTTTGGTTATTGGCTTTTGTTTACAGGGAATTCCATTTGAAATACATGCTTTCCTCTGGGATCGCTTCTGTTTACCAAAGAAGCCATCTTATTTATTTTCATATTGTGTACTTTAAAGTCACAAAAAATTTTTTAAAGGATTTCCATTGGCCTATTTTGTGAAACAGTATGTAGGCTCCGTAATAATCAAAAAGTTGATTTAAAAATAGTTTTCAAAACGTGAAAAAGAAGTTTGAAATATTTATTTAACTATGGATTTTTTGCCATAAATGGAAGAGAGAGAAAAAAAAAACCATCCACGTGGGACCCTTTTTTTCAAACGCGAGGGGAGGAAGAAAAATTCACATAGTATCGCACGCGATCTTGCATTATTTACGAGAAGAAGCAGGTGCTCACTTAGCCCACCTATGACACACGATCGTAATAACTGAGATGAATTAACGCTCAGATAGTCATTCATGATTTCGTTCAGCAATGATTTATCGCGGCGAGATAGGAAAGGGGAAACATTTTTTTAACTCCCGCCGAGCCGGAAAAACCGGTGGGAACAAATTAATTAAACCGAGGGTATTTTCCCAAGGAAAAAAATTTTTCACGGCGAAATTTCAATTTAATAATGAATTATTCGAGAATGGCAACTTTTCAAAGATTTATGCCCCGTGTTTAATTTATACTCTTTCTGCCAGAATCGCAAGCGGTATATGGTTTAATGAAGCAGTCCTGCCAACCACCTGCTTACATCACAATAAATATAAAGAAAAAAATTTATAAACACCGCCAAGGGAACCATTTTTTCTGACCTCACAAAATTTCAAAAAATTACGTTTTCATACTGAAAAAATAGAAATGATTGTGATAGAGGGAATAGCTCACCTGACGAGGCTTTTTATGCCGAAACGCGTCGTGAGATACTCGTTATCACAGTCATTTCTTCCTCTATTATTGGTTCATTTCTTAAAAGTTTGGATAAATATCAAAAAAATTTCAAAGTTGCGCCTTTATATGCTAAACAAATTACAAAAAAGTTATGGTCACTTTAATAAGTAAAAGTTCTGTGGGATTATTAGTTCTCGAGATATTGAAGTTTTTTTCTAAAAAAAAGGGTAAATTTGTTAATCTCGAAAACCGTTTGGTTTTTTGATCTGTTTATGCCAGTTCTTATGCATCTTCTGGAATTTTTTTTGGCCAAATCGATGTAAGGGCCAAAATTGCCCCCCCCCCTTATCAAGATTAATGAGGCTGTGGATTGGATTTGTCAATGAGATTTTTGCGCAACAATAAGCGTTAAAATAGTTCTCGTGAGATCCAACGACGTAATTTATATTCTTCAGTTGCACCAAAAGGATTAGTCCAGATAAAACGATCGCTCCGGTTAGCTCTCCCGTTTTATCGGTCTAATTGCGAAGATGTGATTAAGGTCGCATAGTCTGGGATCCCTCCCTTTTGCCGGTTACACCGCCGGAGCGTTTCCAACTGGTCTGTCAACTTAGCGAAAAACCGCACAGCCGGAATCCTCGACCGTGATAAACCCTGCTTTAGCATAACGTGATTAATCGAAGAAAAACTCGGCCGCACGCTTTTCTCAACGATTTTTATATTATTCGTGTAAACAATGAAACCCACGCAAAACCAATTTTTAAAAAAGGGTTATTGTTTTTTATTTTTTAAACTTTTCTTTTCCTTGTTTTATAAAACAAATTCCATAAAAGTACCTATCTTATTTTCTATAAGAACTTTTAATGAGAGAAATTGACTCTTTGTGCAGTAAGAAAAGTTTAAAATCAATAATTGAATAAGGAAATGATGAAGGGATGTGTAAATTTCTAGTTGGCGGCTAAACGTACACTTGAAATCGTAGCGGTTGTGTATGAATAATATGTGCCAGCTTCGGTCTTTTAATTGAGTTTCCCCTCTGTTTTACATGTGAAACCACAGTTGGTAAAATGTGCAAAGCCTTTTCTTTCCGTCCGTTTTCTAAAAGCCGTATTGCGAGGTCAACGGTATAACTCGAGGCGGGAAAAGGGAAAAAGTAAAAGCGAAAAGTAACTTCGACGTAATGAGCTGCTCGAAAACCAAAAAGAGCTGTAAGTTTTCCTCAGGCAATAACCGAACTTTTCGAACTACATCTCGTTCTAACCGCCCTTACACCAATTTTTCTTCCTCTTTTTATCCTCAGGAAAAAAAAATGACTAAATTTTTTTCATATTATAAGATATCTACCTTCAAATGAAATGTTTCAAATACCTTTTAAGAAACAATTTATCTTTAAAAGGACAAAAGACAACCCTGAGAGAATTCCTGCGCTAAATGGGCTCAATTAGAATGCTTCAGTTTGAGCCCAAGCATGAAGATTGCTTAAATTTTTGGCTTAATTGTATTGTTTTTGTTTTCATCGGTATAAAATTATTTTAAAGATACTTCTCCTTTATTCTCAGCAATTAATAATTCATTGATATTCCCAAAAGGCCCAGGGATAACAGAGCTCCCAACCCATGGTTTAATCTGAAAGCGGGCTTATAATCAAGGGAACCTTTTTTAAAATCCGATTTAATGGATAATTATACACTTTTTTGTGCATTAAACACCATTTTTCCTCACTTTTTTTGCCAGGACTTATAATTTTTTTAGTTTTGGCAGAAGAGAGAACACGAAAGTGTCGCCATACGGCACACAAAGTGTCCGATTACCCTTTTTGGGTGCCTACATCTCGTCCGAAAGTATTCTCGTCCCAAACTATCCTCGTCCTAAAAATAATAGAAAAAGAAAAAATATAAACTGTCTTCTAGTCCGAAATTATTCTCGTCTTAATTGGCTACGCCCCTTTTTAGGACGAGAGACATTCGGACAAGTTGATTTCAATTTTTATACAATTTTTTAAAATATTATACTTCAGTAAAATGGAAATCATCTTGTTCGAAAGTATTCTCGTCCTACTGTCTTCTCGTCCTAAAACTAACGTACAAAAATTACTGCGTCGGAGAAATGGGGCAGCGTTCCACGTATTTTAAACCGCAAATTTTAAACTCCTTTTTGCGCCTACCGAGCTCATCATCCATCCCAGGGCTGACTACAGGGTGAGCAAATCCTCGCGAGAGGAAAAAAATTATCCCCCTTGTGGTACGAGCTGATCCTCGCAAAAATAAACAAACGAACCGACCGTGACTTGCTGGGGTGGAACGCTGCCGCATTTCTCCGACGCAGCAATTTTTGTACGTTAGTTTTAGGACGAGAAGACAGTAGGACGATAATACTTTCGGACAAGATGATTTCTATTTTATTAAAGTATAATATTTTAAAAATTGTATAAAAATTCACTTGTCCGAATGTCTTCCCGTCCTACTGTCATCTCGTCCTAAAAAGGGGCGTAGCCTGTTAGGACGAGAATACTTTCGGACGAGAATACAGTTTATATTTTTTTCTTTTCTATTATTTTAGGACGAGAATACTTTAGGACGAGATGTGAGCCCCCCCCCCCTTTTATCCGACTTTAGGGCATTACTTGTATTTTTCATTTGAAAAACTACATTTTTTACAGGATTGTTGGCGCTTCGTTCTTCCCTGCATTTTCTGTAACCTTTCATCCGCAAAAAATTAATTATAACCTTTTCTGAGGGGTTTTCTACAGTCTTTTGGCCCTATTTCTTAAAAACAAAGTTAAAATTTCTTTTTTGTCACTGCAAAATGCGAATTTGGGAGGCTACTCTTTCATCCCCCCCCCCCCCGCACGGCAAAAAAGGAGTTATTGCAATACTCTTTTATGGAAACGCTTATTCGGAGAAAAGAAAAACCTTTTGTATTATTTTGTTGTAACACAATATGCATAAGTTAAAATCGAAGGATTAGGATAAAACTAGGATATTTTCGTGATGAATCCTGAGAAGTGCCCTTTGACCCCTATGAGAAGCCCGTGCGGTATTGAGAACGAAATTTAAAACGCTCTAACGCGATAAAGGAAGCTGTCAAATAATTTGGTAGGTACGCTTGAAGAAAAAAAGTAGGTTTGTCGCGTTTGCTTAAAGTGGCCATTGTTATTCAGTGGCGATAGGGGGTCTCAAGTCGCTTTGGCGTTTTCTTCCCTTCTTCCCCTCCCTCACGCTTTTCTTTCCCATTCTTAATTCCGATCAAATATTCATCAACCCCACTCCTTTCTGCTCAAGCGGAAAATTTAAATATTTATGTACCCGGGTCCTCTCTTGTCCTCCCAGGAAGGGGTTTCTACTAAGAAACATCCCCTCCGATAAATTCCTCAGCTTTAAACTCGGAGAATAATTTTTGTTTTATTTATTATAAATAAAGAATATAAAGAAAGTCGTATACATCAATTTAGGTCAAGAGGGAGCTTGAGATGTTTTCTTCCCGGAATATAGATAGATGACAGCTGATCCCCGAGGCGACCCCATAATCTTTCACTTGAGACGTTTCAATTAGAACAGAGTTACTCATCACTCGTGAAAAGTCTCCCGGGCCCTTAAACAACCTTTTAACCGCTCCATCCAAAAGATTTCCACAAAAACAAAAATTTCTTTTAACATTTTAATTTTTATTGCGTGTATTGATTTTATTATCAAACAATTAACCAATAATAGAGGAAGAAATGAATGTGATAACGGGTATCTCACGACGCGTTTCGGCTTAAAAAGCCTCGTCAGGTAAGCTATTCCCTCTATCACTATTTCTATCTTTTCACTGAGCCTCTATCTCTGAGAAATTTAGAAGATTCAGCGGCTTAATTTCTTTTAAAAAAATTTCCCACCTAACTTTCGCAGATTTAAATTCAAAGATGCTAATTAAACTCAAGGAGAGAAGAGCAGGGCGTCGGAGGAGTGTTTTAAGGAGATCGCGTGTCACACGTAATAGCCACGAATTCATCGAATTTCTCAACTCGCTAAAGCTCCTTGTTTTTAGAACAATCGGGACAGAGAAAATTTCATTTTCAAAAGTTTAAGATATTATTAAATATGAAATAGTCCAACTGACTTTAAACGCTTAGTTTGTTCGATTTCTATGTGCCCTCTTTAGAATTCCAATGCCCTCTCGATTCTAAAGAAAAGTTCGAAAACTCTATAAACTTTTCTCGTTATTAGACTTGCTTTTAGGACTAGTCAAATTAAAATTCCTATAAAATTCTTTTAAAATAATTTACCCAGAAAAATTCAGATTGGAACAAGTAAATTTTAATTTAAGATCCTTTAAGATCATAAAACAACTCTCTAAAAAAATTGAAATTTTGGGAGATATTTGGAACAATATACGAGAAAAGGTGACCAAGCCAGACGGCTCAAAATCTAATAAGAAGGGAAAATCCCTTTTTCACCCTCTAGGCTCCTTCTCCGCTAAGATTTCTCTCATAGAACAATATCTCTGGGGCAATTCATATTCTTTATGTCCCCGGTAGGACTCTATTGGATTTTATGAGCGATTTTCCTACGAGCCGAGTTATTACCGATAAAGACCTCATCGGTAACCGACTCATCGAAATGTTTATCGCCTCGTTCAATTTATAAAGTATCACCGGATTATTCAAATTCGACGGTGGGTATATTTTCTTATTTGTTTAAAACGGAGGCTTTAGTAAGATATTTCTTGTTATATGTGAATTCTTTTTAAAGAATATAAAAATTCGCATTATTCGTTCGTCGAAAAAAATTAGAAAATCAGAAAAAGAAAAATAGCAGACAAAAGAAAGGGGACTCTACCAACTGAACTATGGAAACCTAAGCGTAAAACAAACCTTTAATCTGGATTCACATTCTACATGTTATCCATACTGACATATCTCTCATTTTTTATACCGCCTCTAAAATTAGTTTCCTGTATTTGAGCACTAAAAATCATCGGAAAATTTTGTGCAAATGCTTGTTCTCCATATTTTCGGAAAACCTAGGCGGACTTGGGAGCAGTTTTTCTGAAAAGTTTTCTGGAAAATGGAAAACCTACTTTTCGACGAAAAATATTTGTATTTTTTTTAAACCACTAGTCATTTATAAGGTTTAGAAGATCTCTTTATAAAAACAATTTATATAACAAAATCTGATGAATAGTTCCTTCGTAATCCTTTTGCAAAGATTTGGAGGAAAATTCTTGGAGTATTTACGATAGCTGCATCAACAATTCTTTACCGGGTGGATCAGTTTTGAAAGCGCTAGAAGTGCCGCAATATTTTACCTTATCTCTCTTTTTTCATATAGTCAATTTCTCTAATCCTCACCCTTAAGAAGGGTTGAAATAGATCCTTAAATGGACTATTTTTCCCTTTTTTCCTTACGCTAATTGAATACTAAATTGAGTATAAAAGTTTTTTGTTGTTTATTTTAAAACGTAATTAGCGAAGGAAATTTGTTAGAAAAAGTTAGAAAATAAAATTAATTATATTCGTGGAAGTTAAAAATAATCAGAACATTAAGGGGCAAAGGGATCGGGTGTAATAAATTCATAGGAAGCGAGGAAAAAGAAATTTGGAGAAGGTCTCGTAAAAACGGTAAAAGCCGAGGATTAAGTTGAGCCGGACTTAATAGAGAGGCCGGTCACATCCTTCTGAGGGGAAATAACAAGAAAAACTGACGGTTCGTACGAGAGGAGAGGAACGAAAACGCTCTCCGGGTATCTTTTAAGGTCGCGGGGGCGCAGATGAAAAATTACTAAGAGCCTACGCTCCCGAGAACCCCAAGCGCCTCAACTCTCAGATAAATCTTCACCGTCAGACTCAAATTAGTTTTCACCGAGGGATCTGTTTTCCCAAAGCCCCTTTTTCTTTGAACCTTTTATTTTGTTGTACGAAAAAAAAGTTACCATTCGGACACGAATTTTCCATTAGATACACTTCCTCATTAATTTAATTAATCTTAAATTAATTTAATTTTTTCAAACTTTTTCTCCCACATACTACCTACAGTGAGATTTTTACTCTCTCTCCCAATTTTTTTGTTTTTTTCATTTATTGCTTTCGCCAGACTGTAGCATGTTTACTCGAACGGTAATTGAATTGGAAGCCATTTTAATTTCCAAGCCTCTGCCAATTGAAAAATTAAAATCGGAATCAATTTTTTTATTAATTGTAACTTTTATCGAGCTAGGAAAGTGGTGAAATCTGAAAATGCAGGTTTTTATGTTTTGAAAATCGGTTTATCGAAAAAACGAGGGCCTAAAAAAGGGGCCATAATACCAGGAATAATTCCATCTTTTACAAAATCCTCGGGTTTTCGGGGGCATAATATGTTTGAAATAATTTTTGGCAAAACGTTTAGCATAAAAGGGGGAAAGCTAGAGAGCTTAAGCAATATTCATTACATGACCGACATCCGCGGTGTGTGTGGTAAAACTGAAAACGCAAACGATATACGACTCTGGTGGAATTACAACGAGCCGTAAATAACAGCAGACAACACAGAGGCTCCTCTATGTAATGTTTATGTCACCCATGATTGGCTCCTTTGTTTCCCGCGACGCTTGTACCTCTTAGCATTGAAATTCATTGCCAAAACCAACATTTAAAATAATTAAAGAAGCTTTCGGCTTATAAACTTTTTAAGCGTTTTGACATAAATCGAAGGATGTTTGAACGTTGGTGAAGCTCTAAGCCCTGGCTAATCCTAGAGCTTAGATATAGGCAATTACACTTGTAACACTTGGACGTAATGTTTCTACACGTAACCTAGGAAATTAATCACCGCAATATTGTTTATGCCCACATATTACACTTGGAGTACGTGCAGTTTTTGAAATACGCAATTTTAACTCAAAGACACCATCGGACTTTGAAAAAAGGTTTTTAAGACACAATAGATGTGATGGGTTGCCTGGGGAGCCGGCCGTCCGGCGGTCGCATTTTTCCGGAACACCTCACGGCATTTTCATCTGGTTTTTGATGTCACAGAATCCAGTTCTGCGAGAAGGCATTGGGCACCATAATGCTAAACCTGAAATTCTTTTTGGTCTTAAAGGCTTAGTATCCACTGCGCCCATCATTTAGACTTGCCGACTTCTGTGGACGTGCCGATCGGTTTTAGCGATTTATCGAAATGTTATCCGCCTCGTCAGTCCCAAAGAAACCCTAATAGAAACGACCATGAAGGTTCATAGCGTCAGAGATTCTGATAGCAGACGCTTTCGTCATCACTACTACTAGACTATAAATGACGTCACGCTTGCTTACCCTGCCAGAACCGAACAGTGTGTCAACACTGTAAATTTGGTAGTTCTACCAACCGAACCGACCCACATACATGATTTACATATATGATGACATCCACTACGCTGTATTACATTTTATTCTGAGCAATTATTATTTTTCAATCAAAAAACAATTAGTCTGTGAACCCCGTAAATTATTTTAGCTGCCATAGAACATATTCGATTTATTGGATTTTTCATATTTTATTTCTGGTCACTAAACAAAAAAAGTCATCCTTGACTAATGTGGACTTGTTTATGAAAAATTAATCGGAATGAAAAACAAAAAAGTTTTTAAATGTTCAATAATAAGAGAGTAACGTCAAGAGTTCACGTTAGTCACATCGCACCCAGCAATAAATTATTGATTGTTTAATGAGGGTAACTTTGAGTTAGCTTTCCCAACTACGGGTTCCCAACTTTATCCCACCCCCTTCCTGTCTTAACTTCAAATGAGATGGGGAGAAAGTAATGGATAAAAAAAGTAGGGAAAGGGGTAAAAAAAGGGGACGGAGATTCTTCACTATCTTAACCTTGGCAGACACGGAGTATCGGGAAATGATTAGTGTTTTTTAAGCTCCATTTATTCCTTCCTTTTCCTTTACTTATTGCCTTTTTCGATCAGTACATCTTCCTTGTCTAAAATAAAAACGTAGATATGGATTTTTTATTTTATTGGTCGGAGGTTTGAAATTAACGACTTCGATTTTTACGTCCTCTTTTTTTTTAGGACTTTTTTTATTTTGAAAAACTCATTCGGCACAGGTCGGCTTCATTGTCCCTAAAAAATGAATGTCGTTATCCCTTTATTTTTCAATCGTCTACCTTTGTGGTTTGACTTTTTTTCTGCCTTTTCCATTGTTTTTAAAATGAAAACACAAAGAGAGTAAATAAATAAAATTAAATACGTAAAAATCAGCGTGGAAGCCTTAAAAAAGCAACGGATTTACTCCTAAAAAGCGATGATTGCATTGGCTTTTATGACGCCAAATCCATAACCTTTTTAACTTCCTTAAAGAAGTTATTGTGATACCCTTCACGTCGGGTCCGTCCTTTTCGGCCACAGTTTTCATCCGATTTTCATTAAATTTCTTTAGCCGGTGAAGAAGAATATAACGAGGGCGATTTTTGAATTTCGAAAAAATGGCGGAGATATGTCTGTTTGAAATTTTAAAAAATTCGCTGCGGCCGAACCGTTGGTACGGTTTTCGCCAAATTTTCACCAATTACTCCTTATATTTTTTACGAATTTTTGGTGTAAAAACACACTTTAAAAATACACTTTAAAAAAGTTTCAAAAAAAGGAACTTAGAAAATTTTTCAGAAAAAAATCGCTAATTTAAAAAAAAACTGGGAAATTTTTTCAAAAGAAATCATATTTTTGAAAAAAAAACTTCCCCCTCCGTTATACTTCCTCCTCGTTTATACTTATCAGTTTTAAGTTCATTAACCGTCATAAAAGAATGAGATTGTTTTATTTTAATATCGGACTCTTTGTAATGGGGTTTCGAGTGAGGTGGTTCGAGTCGAAGTAAATTGCCTCACGAGATTATATTCTGTAATTGCGGCAATAAATTATATCCTTTGGCCATAATATCTCACTAGTCGTGTTTCTCGTTTAATTGTTACCAGAGAAATGAAGGGAGACGGAGAAATGACGGTAAATGCCCCGGAAAGAAGGAGGAAATTAATTTTTGAAATCGGGGTGATCTCCTTTGTTGTTACATATTGAACCTGAATATGAGAAAACGTTTGTCGTTTGGCCAGCAGGGTGAAATTTCCCTCGGGTCGAATGCGACTCAGATATTGTTAATATTGTAACAATTGCTCCTAGGGAGAGTCAGCGGGAAATACAGAGCAATAACAACGGCATTCAGGGCTCTTTTAGTAAAAAGGAACCCGTTTTCCTAAAAAGGCCGAATGAACACAAAAGGCTTTTCGTTCTCACTATGACTCTTTCTTATGAATTTTCTTGATAAAAATACCAAAGGAGAATTTCCTTTTTTGTCAAAAACGTTAATATATTTCATACGTCATACAGTGAGGATAATCACTGTGGGTCAATATGAAGTAAAAAGCCTGAAGTCAAAATAATTGTATATTTAAGTGATTCCTGCTTCTTGACGTTATATTCTCAAGACCTCGGGGTGCTGAATTCGAGTCTCTTACGGTCCCAGGAAAACCCAGAAAATCTTAAGCTTTTTCCAGTTTTTTAACTTCCTTAAAGAAGTTATTGTGATACCCTCGACGACGGGTTTTTGGGGAAGGGTCTTCCAGACCCCGTTGGGTCAATTCGAATATTGATCTTTGACTGCCGTCTGGCCGTCCGGCCGTAGAATTTTATTCCGGAACACTTTACGGCCACAGTTTTCATCCGATTTTCACCAAATTTTCTTTAGCCGGTGAAGAAGAATGTATCAAGGGCGATTTTTGAATTTCGAAAAAACGGCGGAGATATAATGTCTGTTTGAAATTTTAAAAAATTCGCTGCTCCGATTTTTCGTTGGTCCGATTTTCACCAAATTTTCACCAATTACTCCTTATATTTTTTACGAATTTTTGGTGTAAAAAATTGCTACTTTTTAATAATTATTTTTTTAGGAGGGAGAAATTTTATTCTTCAACGGTATTACGAGAGGCACATCCGTAGGCCAAAAGGCTCATTATTTCTACCTTGACACTTAAAAAATTTTCGAAAAAAAAGAACTTAAAAAATTTTTCTGAAAAAAAAGCGCAAATTTAAAAAAGGAAACCCGGAAAATTTTTCGAAAAAAAAACTCGAAAAAAAAAAAAAAACTTGGAAAACTTTTTTGAAAAAGAAAGAAAACTTGGAAAAGAAAAACAAAAGACTTCCCCCTCCTATATACGTCCCCTTCCTTATACTTATACCCCCCTTCCTTCCTTATACTATACTTTCGTTCCCTTATCCCTTTCGTCCCCCTCCGTTATACTTCCCCCTCTGTTACACTTCCCCTGACTTATACTTCCCCTCCCATAAACTTCCCCCTCCGTTGTACGTCCCCTCCGTTATACTTCCCCCTCCTATATTGTTACTTCTCTAAGAAAGTTTTCGTTGGAAGCTCTTCAAACACACTTTTGCTTATATCTTAGAAAATAATCGTTTGTCGTACATTAGAAGCTATAACTCAAGAGCGAATAATCCAATAGAGTCAACTTTGGGCTCATTTTGAAGTTGAAAAAATTTAAAAGTCAACCGTATAAAGATTTTCTGTCGCTCCTAAAAATAGCTTCATAAAAAAATATTTATAATATAAAAAAAAATGTCACAAAAGTTACTTTTAAGGTGAAAAAAAATCGACCTAAAAAATCTATAATTGAAAAAAAAAAAAAGTTCACGGATTTTAATATAAATGTAAATCGACGTTTGTGGGGATTGGTAAATGCTTATATCGAGGAGTGCATTGGGTAAAATACGAGAAGGGATGAATGATAAGGACTGTAATTGGTTGTTTGTGTTTTGGAGAGGGTGCGTCTGTTTTTGCTTGAAAACGTGATCTGCTTCCGCACTACCACGGGATCCACCTCCCCAGATCGTCTCGACCCCTCCTCATCCCCTTTAACGCACCAACGAACATGACGCATAAACCACAACATTACCTCTGACGCTTTTTGCGCTCTCCCCATATCTAACCCCTCGTTTGTTCTACTCGTCAAGATCCTCAAAACTCCTTTGAAATCATGGAATATTTTATATTCCATTTGTTTTATATTGCAGAAATTTGAGGTATTGAACGAAAAAGTTTAGTTTGGTGTATTTAAATGAAATGCTCGATTGAAAGTTTATAATCTAAACAGTTGGTAAGCAAATTGACTAATAGAGCCTTTGATTTAAAATAAAGTCTCTTTTATACAAGAACCTATAAAAAAGAGAGAGGAAAAAAATAAAAGACGGTAAAAGGAACAAAGTGCTTTGTCCAAACAGTATTTCGTTACAAACCTCTAATTAATCCTCGGCGTGATTGTATTGCTCTAATTCCTTACCCTCCATCCGAATCGAGACCTCTAATGAGTTTAATAAATTCCTGGCTGGGTAAAGGTCGACTTGACTCACGTACTTGTGCCGTTATTGTTATTTCCTTGACCGGGCGGGGCTGTGGTGAGACCACGGGATGAGCCCTTGATTGTGATTGGCCTCAACTTTGATCATTTGTACACAGGTTGAGTTCCAAGTCGTTCCTCTCCAACGCCTTTCTTCCTCGTCTTACCAAATATTCATCTCCCGACCTCAAATATCGACGAAAGGAACCCTTCAGAATCCTAATTTTCCATTTTAATACTTACCATTCCCCCTCAGGCGATAAATTTTCAATACCTACCTACAATATTTTTTTAATTTTCATGACTTTATCATCCGAAAAATCCCAATATAGAACACCCTCGTTTCCCTCGATTTTTACTTAAGTGGGCGTTTTACTCAATTCTGGATTTTAAAAAACATTAATCCGATGTTTGGGGGTTTATTTCAGTTTTTCGTCCAAAAATTCACCCTTTTTTGTCATATTTTACAACGTTCATTTCGGTTTTTATGGTAGTTTTTCTCGGTTTTGGGGCCAAAACTGCAAATTTTGCAACAATTTTGGTCGTTTTTCGAATTTTTATGGTTAAAAGAAACCCGTTTAACTGAGAAACTCGGTAGTAGAGAGCCATGAGAAATCCCTTTTTCCATTATATGGAGTTCTCCTCGATTCTTTGATCAGAATTACACATTTTATTGGGTTTTAAGGCGCTTTTTGATGTCTATGGCCAGGAAACCTAATTTTTTTTTTAGGTAGATTTTTTTTTTTTTTGTCATTTTCTTCAATATTTTGGCTAAGAAATACAATTTTAACCAAATTTTTTGGTCGAAAAGCATCCGTTTTATCGTTTTTAACTTCCTTAAAGAAGTTATTGTGATACCCTCCACGTAGGGTTTTTGGGGAAGGGTCTTTCAGACCCCGGAGGGTCAAATCGAATATTGATCTTTACCGATCTCAACTTTGTCTGTGGTTCCGGCCGTGCGTAGCATTTTTCCGGAACACTTTACGGCCAAAGTTTTGAACCGATTTTCACCAAATTTTCACAAAATCTTCCTTAGTCGGAGAAGAAGAATGTAAAGAATTTTGAATTTCGAAAAAATGGCGGAGAATATCTGTTTGAAATTTTAAAAAATTCGCTGCAGCCGAACCGTTAATCCGTTTTCATCAAAGACTCCTTATATTTTTTCGGAATTTTCGGTGTAAAAATTGCCACTTTTTAATTATTATTTTTTTTTAGAAGGGAGAAATTTCATACTCCTCCCCATTACGAGAGGCACATCCCTTGGCCAAAGAGCCCATTATTTCTACCTTGACACTTGAAAGCGCAAATTAAAAATAAAAACCCGAAAAATTTTTCAAAAAAAAAAACAACTTAACTTTCCCCTCCGTTACACTTCCCCTGACTTATACTTCCCCTCCCATACACTTCCCCCTCCGTTATACTTCCCCCTCCTATAATTTTACTTCTCTTAAAGAAAGTTTTCGTTGGAAGCTCTTCAAACCAGTACTTTTGTTCTGTTTTTCTGCGTTCTTAAGGATTAACGCCCACTCATCCTACAATCATTCTATCACATAATTTAGACCTCAATGAATCACCAATCAAACAATCATCGTTTTCTTTGGATCCCACACACACATAAAATTCTTTCAAGGCTATCACTAAAGGTCGTTTGTGTTGATATATATTTTGGCTTCAAATGGCATGTCCTTTACCGATCAGACCCGTTCCAAGTCATTTGAGGGAAAATGACTCGAAAGCTATCAACGAAAATCCCCTATATCTCATAATTTAATGTTAAAAATAATTTTTTTTTAACAAAACATTAATATCTACAAAGCTCTTATCCTTTTTTTCCTCTTCGAGTTTATCTCAAGCGTTTGGGTTTTTCTCCATGCACGATCTTTTTTTTAAAAAAAAAAAGGGAATCATTGTGTTTGCGTTGGACAATGGAGTTGACATGGCACGCGACATGTTTTGTTGGGATAAGAGATCCGATGAGATTCGGAACTCTATTACGGGGTGCTTTTGTTAACGGGACTTTCTGATATAACGGCTGATACACGCGGTCGGTAATCATTCATTTTAGCCAATCCTTTCTTTTATATCCTTTCCTTTTATTTAGGCATGAATTTTTTTTTCACTTATTTTTTATTTGGCAGGTTAATAATTGAGTCATCTGTTTTTGAAAAGTACCCCTCCCCCCAAGAAGTTATGTTGAGGTCAAGTCCAGACGTTATTTTTTTCAAAAATTGAGAGGAAAGGAAGAAAAAAGGCTTGACAAAGGTTTTTTTTTCTTCCTATTTTTTTCTCTTTTTCACCTGGAAGAATAAGCCTCTTCAAGTTAGAATATGATATCTTGCCCGTACGTTGTGCAAATGTTTGCTACTTTTCTGAATTCTCGAAAAGGGTGAAACGTCGTGGACGAAGGGCCTTTTGTAGCCGGGTCCACAAGGACATTCATACACTCACCGTTGGATATGAAAATATAATTCAACTCTGCGAGGTGCGAGGAAGCATTTGTTACAAGGGGGGTGAAAAAAAAATGCTCCCCCTAAGCGACCCTCCACGTCCCTTAAGTCTCCGAGGCAATTTTATTTTATCACTTCTCTGGGACTCCCATCTCTTTTCTTTAAATTTGGTCCAACTATACCAATTAACCCTTATCTCATTTTCAATTCTTTTAAAATTATTTTCCGCCATATTTGTCCGTTTTAAACGTCATGAAGGATCCCAAACTTTCTTCCTCAATGATTTCGTTACGCGAATGTATAACTTTCCAACTCTCGTTTACTAAAACCTATTTCAGGGCCAACTTTGTTACTTTTACCCTTGTTGAATAAACCCTTTGAAAATTTTTTACATCCTTTTTTTTTATCTAGAGTAAAAAATTTTTATTTTAAAAGGCACAAATGGTACTGAATTCTATTTCACGAGAGTTTAGTAATTTGTTTGCGTCCTGTTAGAGTGTATAGTTTGTTGTTTAACTCTGTTTTCCTGACAAGTTGACCGCTAACTTAATATCAGCCGAGTTCCTGACTAAAATCGCATCAAACACTGTACAAAATGTTGTTATCACTTTTTTTTTCCATTTTGAAAACAAAAGTTGTAATAAAAGATTAACCTGTCACGAGTTTTTTGGGGGAGAGAAAAAAAAAAAAAACCGCAGGAATTGACAGGGAGTATTGTGAATATGCACGAAAAAATACCCAGCTTTGAAATCTGTTTCCAATTTTCAAGCGAATATTAAAACCACGTAAAATTTTAATTAAAAAAAAAATTAAAATAGCTTCAGAATCGGTAAGGGGCTAAGCAGATTAAAGTTTACATAAAACCGAAAGAAAAACGTTTAAACAAAAACGAAAATTAAAATAGAAAATTGAAAAGCCCCCTCCCCTTGATTTTTGCCCTCATTTTATTGGATCATCAATAATTGACTATAAAATGAGGAAAACAATTAGTGTTTTCCTCAATACCAGACAACCCCTTACCAACCATAAACTCCTTGTAAGGAGAATTTTTTTCCCGTTTTTTTTAACCGAAATTTCATTTTTTCAACGATTTTTCGGCCCATATAGCAATCTTTTCACGCAATTTTCATTTTTATTTTTGCCCACTTTTTAGAGTTTTGGCCTAATTTTATAGAATCATCAATCGTTTTCTCTTCCTTTTTCGCGGTTTTTTCTTCTCGGGCTTCAAACTCCTTTTTTGCGTTTTCCACTTCTTTAAACTCGCCAGAATTGGCGAATCTGTACATTTTTTACGTTCAAGGAAAAACACGATTTGGATTCCAAAAAAATTACCTTAAAAATGGGGTATGGGGGGGGGGTCTCGCCATATTGCCGTGGCGCCCTTTACAGGGCCAACTCCAGAGGAAAAATGATAAAAATTGTGATGATTAAAAATGATAAATTAGGGATAAGGGCTGAGCTTCCCAACATTAAGAAACTAAAATTTTCCACGCTATTCTCTAAAAAAAAATGTCTCTCTATTTCGCCCGCAAATGAATTAAAAACTTTCCTCCGTTTTATAATATTGGATTTGAAATATTCAATGGTAATCTAGAAACCAAATGAGTTTAATTAA
Source organism: Orius insidiosus (assembly GCA_014119065.1). Taxonomy (NCBI): domain Eukaryota; kingdom Metazoa; phylum Arthropoda; class Insecta; order Hemiptera; family Anthocoridae; genus Orius; species Orius insidiosus. Next base: position 29,190 of record JACGAQ010000229.1, read on the forward strand.
CTTAATTAAAATTGCTTCACCTTTTTGTGAATTCGAGATTAAAATATTTAACTATAAAGAGAGAGAGAAAAAAGAATTCAATTTAATTATATTTCCTCATCAATCATGCCCATTCCCGCCCTCTTCGTTTAATCCGTTTCTTCTCTATAAAGAAGAGGGTGGAAGCGTTCGAGGGGAGATTTTAGATAGAAAACTTATGACAGGGAAAACAATAGAAGAATCATCACGAATAAAGACTGTAAAGAAATAATTGATTGGCCGATTTTTCTGATATGAAAATTATTATTGACAAATAATTATGCGCCCGATAATCTAGCGATCTATATTTTATAATTCAAAATGATACTTAGAAAAAGGTTAATTAATAAATAAATTAATTGTTACCTGTGAATAAAAAGAAGGTTGTGAAAACGAGAAGAAAAAAGTTGCCGTGCATTTTCACAGGACACAAAATTTTCCGTTCAAAAAAAAAGAAAAGAAAAAAAACTAACTAAACACTAAATATTTTTTATTTAATTATTTTTTCACTGTTCAATTTTTAAAAATATTTAGACCTTTTGTCGACATCGCGTAATAAAAAATGTAGAAGGTGAAAGACACGTTATTACCGGTCCGGCTGACGGGAGTGAACTAACCAACCCCAAACGTGGGCAACTCGTTCCCGACGTTTTTCACCCCCTACAGCACCCTAGTGCTATCTAGCCCTGCGCCAAAGTATACCCTATCAACACAAAGACTGCATTAAATTGATTAGCTATTGTAAAAAGAAAAAGTAAATATTTTCCTAATTTTAGTGGATTTATATAGTTTATTTTTGTTTCTGGCTTCAAAATCTACATTTTAACCACCTGTAAGCTTTTTTTTTCCTTCGGTGTTGTTTTTGAAAGGAAGGTTATTGCGATATCCTCAATAGACGGTTTTCGATAAGGGATCCTCCAGATTGATCTGTGGTCGATTTTGAAATTGTGTTTCGCAACGTCTTTTCCTTTAACCATTCACTGCTCCAACTTCCACTATGTGGACTTTAAGGATTTGATGAAATTAAAACGATAACATTTTTATTTGAGGCCCTCCTAGCGCTTTAAAAAATGATCCTATTTAAATTATGAAAATTATTTCACCCCTAAGATGGGGGCACAAATCTCATCCGAAAGTATTCTCGTCCTACTGTCTTCTCGTCCTAAAACTAACGTACAAAAACTGCTGCGTCGGAGAAATGCGGCAGGTTTCCACCCAGCAAGTCACGGTCGGTTTGTTTGTTTATTTTGCGAGTATCAGGTCGTATTGTGACACAAGGGGGTTAATTTTTTTCCTCTCGCGAGGATGTGCTCGTTTTATGACAAAAGGGGTTAATTTTTTTCCTCTCGGGAGGATTTGCTCACCCTGTAGGCGACCCTGGGATGGATGATGAGCTCGGTAGGCACAAAAAGGAGTTTAAAATTTGCTGGCATGGAACGCTGCCCATTTCTCCGACGCAGCAATTTTTGTACGTTAGTTTTAGGACGAGAAGTACTTTTAGGATGAGAATACTTTCGGACGAGATGTAGGCACTCCCTTAGATGCAGGGATCAATTCGCAACCGCCCGTTCTTCGACTCGCGGCACACTTTGGCAAAACGCTCGACTTTTCGAGTTTTTCGGTTCGGGAATTATCCTTTGAGAAATTTTCCGTGGTTCCATTTTAAAAAAATTCATAATCTAATAAAGAGATGTTGAAAATAAGCACATATATCTTCTAATAAGCTCTTATCCCGTTGCGTACTGGCCAAGTCAGACATAAATTCGGCGATGTTAATTTATAACTTAAGTTCCTCCCTTTTGGGGGTTCCCTTCAGAGGAGGAAAAGTGGCTCTTATTAACGTAGTTGGTTTGAAATCGCTCGATCCCTCCCTCGCCGAGAAATTAACCCGAAATCGTTCAAAATTTATTCGTACTTTTTGATTTATTTAATTGGAACCCTGATTTTATCTAGGGATAACTCGGAAAAGGCGTAAATAATTAATTGATGTTGAAGTTTAATTCCATTTTCTGACAGAGACTCGGTAATGTTTAGGTGGTTTTCGACTGGATTAGTTTTCGAACGGAGGTCCCTCGGTGTGGACCACGCCAACTCCCCCTCTCTTCATGATTGGATGCGACTCATCCCACAGATATCGTAGAGGACCCAACAATACAATCAAAACCCTTGTTTGTGTTTATTTATGACTTGTTTGACAAGACTTGCCCTTCCAACGCGTCCGGAGAACGAATATCCGGTGACGAAAGGGGAATTTTTTCTATCGAGAGGAAATCAAAATAATTTTATCCACTTCACAGCCTCAAAATTTCTCCTTTCACACATCTTCTTCCTACCCTTAAATGAAAATTATGAAAGGATAATTATTTAGACCCCTAATACCCACCCAATGAAGCCTTAGTACCTTCCTCAATTCAATATAATCTTATCGATTCACATTAATTCTCAAACACCTTAGTTGCCATGTAACCGGTTGAAAGGTGGATATTAGTGACCTAAATAATACTATTTAAATAATTATTTCACCACCGGAAAAACTGAGAGGTCAAAAAAAAGAGGAAACACTCGAAAAAAAAACCAGTAGAAAAGGGGTTTCTTCGAAAAGCAAAGAAAACTTGAATTCCTGAAGAGCAGTAGTCTAGAGTTGCCCCCGAGGATTAATAAATTTCTTTTTCTTAAAAAATGGAATCACGGTGGAAAAATCGTAACTCATAGCCAAATAACACAGAACGGTCGAGAACTAGAATAAAAAATTTTTCGGAGATAAAATTTTATCTTAATGTTTTTTTTTTTTTTTTTTTTTTGTGCTGGGGAAAAACAATTAGAACTAACCGAAGCTAAAAACCGTAATTAATTTATCAAATTTTTGAATTTGCTCCCAAATCACAAAAAATTACTGTAGTTAGGAAAAATTTGTCTTAGCCTTTAGCTTTATTAAATGCTCACAAATTTAAGTACAAACTCGATTTATCGAATTTTTTATATTTCGTCGCGTTAGTTCTAACACCGAATAAGTCATTTTTCCTAGGTTTCAGGAGTGCCAAAATACGGATTAATTTCTCATTGGAATCAATGCATTACCTGTTGGCTAAATCGTGAACTACGCGTTTTCTGTTGGTAATAGGGTTGAACTACCAACGGAATTCGATTCTCCACAAAATTTACCATCAGAAACTATGCCTAACTCAAAATTGATAAAAAATTACTTATCCGGTGAACTAACGCGACGATTTATAAAAATTATGATTGACAATAGAAGTTTTTTCTGATTTTCTTCATTTTTCAGATTTTTGAAGAAAAAAATCGTTTGTATATAAGTAAATGAATGTATTCTAAAGCCAAATCAAAAAGAAATTTTTTTTTAAATTAACAGTTTTCTCGCAACATGGGAGCAAAACTTCAAAGAAAAAAACGCCGCCCTATTAAAAGGTATAGCGGACCCTTAATAAATTCTCTGAAGATGGATTTTCCTCATTTAGGGAAAGAAATTTCTGAGAATTCAGAAGAAAACCTAAACGTGCGAGATCTTATAAGACTCTTTTATAATGAAGTAATTTAAGAAAGCCATTCTTGGAAGGTGTTTTCCAACTCATTTTGAGTTAAAAGCACAACTTGTTAGTTTGAATACCGTAATAAAGTTCGCTTTACGCGTATATCAAAGATACATGCGACCGCGCATAAAAAGCCCCATTTTAAAAACTAGACTATAAATTTTAATTAATTGCGAACTTTATATGGATAACGTTATTCTTGGCAAGTTCGAACCTCTATGACCGAACCACCCGGAATGTTCCTCAATTTAACTTGCGAAAGTGAATCCCTCCTACGGTTGATCTAGAAACTTTATTGTTTTGGCCGAGTTTTCCCTTCGACAAAATTAAAATAAATATTTAAAATGACAACAATACTATATTTTCAATTAAAATCGTTTCTTTTCTTTATTTAACTTCTTAACAGATCATTTATTTTTAAAACTTTTATAAAACGAGTCTGTTTTTTTTATTAAAAATAAGTAGGTCAGATTGAAATGCGGAAAAACGTTAAATAATAGAAGAAAAAATCTATTAATTTTCTAGTCTGAGAGGGAAAAATCCTTACCTTGAAAATTGTGCTTATCTCGATAAGAAAAAGTTAACCTTGGCATAGTTTTCATCGGATTAAGCTTAAAAGATGCAGAAAAGGGGGTATTTTGAGATAAGAATTTTTTTTAATAATTTAAAAGCGGTTTGTTTAGTCTTTTTTATTTTTTTCACGAAAAAAAGAATCCTTGAGGGTTAATAACGTAGAAAAGCGCTTAAGTGATTTATTACAATTTTACGTCTGAGTTAGAAAGAGATGGGGAGTAAAAGTTTCTAGTAGCAGATAACTGGCAAGGGTTAAAACAAAAGTGTATCCTCTTTCCCTCACACCACCGCGGGACTTAATTACACACCGTCCCATCAAAATATTAACCACTCAAAAAGTGGATTAAACTTCGAGGTAATTTACCGTGGGAAGGGGAGGGCCCTTCCTCGCCATTTCGTAAAATGTTGAGAGGGGCGGCGAAGCGAAAGGAGATCTTAAAGTAAACTTTTTTTTTTAATCCTTCCTCTCTTTTCGACCGGCCCCATCAGAGGAAATAACTTCACTGTTGTTTTAGGAACTAGATTTTTTCCCTATAAATCTAAAACAAACTTAAACAATTTTTAAAAAATTTCAAAAATCCTGGTCAAAGATTTTGGGGGAAAGCTGATTTTTTTTAACTTCCTTAAGCAAGTTATTGTGATACCCTCGACATCGGGTTTTGGGGAAGAGGCTTCCAGACCCCGTAGGTCTCAAATTTGTCTGTGGTGCCGGCCGGCCGTCCGTTCGTTGCATTTTTTTCCGGCACACTTTACGGCCACAGTTTTCATCCGATTTTCACACAAATTTCTTGTGAAATTTCCGGTGAAGAAGAAACTAACGAGGCGATTTTTGAATTTCGAAAAAATGTCGGAGATATATCTGTTTAAAATTTTAAAAAATTCGCTGCGGCCGATTTTCGCCAAATTTTCACCAATCACTCCTTATATTTTTGACGAATTTTTGGTGTAAAAAATTTCCACTTTTTAATTATGATTTTTTTGAGTAGGGAGAAATTTCATACTCTACCCATTACGAGAGGCATATCCGTTAAAGAACCCATTATTTCTACCTTGACACTAAGAAAAATTTTCGAAAAAACAAACTTGGAAAATTTTTCGAAAAAAAAAACTTCCCCCTCCGTTATACTTCCCTCCCTTATACTTCCCCTTTGTCCCCTTATACTTCCCCCTCCGTTGTACGTCCCCTCCGTTATACTTCCCCCTCCTATATTGTTGCTTCTCTTCTAAGAAGTTTTGTTCTTTTTAAACGTTTGGTGCAGGATTTTTGGACTTTTTCTAGGTTTTTACCAAAAAAAAAAAAACCTTTCTACTGAATTTTCAGAAATTTTTCTAGGTTTTATTTTAGTGTTTTTGAGATGTTTTCTACCTTATTCTACAGATAAATGATTTTGTAATTAGTAGAGAAGATTATCATTTAAGACGTTCTTAATAGAAATTTGAGGAAACTCTTGTGAAATTTAATATCAATTAAATAATGACAAAGAATTAAATTAAATAACTTTAATTAGTATATTGATAGAAACGTCTTGTTGATGTAAGGGTGAATTTGGCTGTTAATTGCAAAGCGGGAGGTTGACAAACGATCGGGTTTATTGCTTAGGCGCTCTCTCGCCCTACTTGAAAACCTCTCCCTTAAATCAGGATTAGCCTGAGCCTCCAGGATAAAACAGTCCCAGGAGGTGAAACAGAGATTAAACACGAGATAAATACCGTTTGAAAATCGATCTAACCCTCTTTTCAACGGCGATTTCCTTTTTATACTACCACAAAAATCCGTTTTATAAACAAAGAAGCCAAACATTAGTTAGGTTGTGTCAACTCAGCTACTTGAGTAAATACCCCGGAGCAACGATTGATTATCACACCGTCAAATTGCACAATGGCTAACCAACTTCCTACCTCATTAACTTAACTAAATTATAGTTACATTGTTATTTCGTCCTAAATTTTAATTGTGTTTTTAATAATAAACGTTTTCAAAAATAAAAATTTTTACTTTTAAAATTAACCGTCAAATTATGAAGAAATAGAGCAAAAAAAAAAGTTGGGCCTTCAGTGGGATTCGAACCTTCGATCATGTGTTTCATGCCCTGTGATGTCATGTGAGTCTTTCTCTTTTTCCCTTATTTTTACAGAAGATGGTTGACAGAGGTAGCTTGTGTAGGTACTGGATTAAGTAAGCGCAATTGGTAGAGCCTTGCGAAGCCCAAAGGTCGTAGGTTCGAATCCTACCGGGGGCTTCTTTTCTCTATTTTCAACGTAATCAGCCTCAATGCTACCCCTTACTGTGTAGCTACTACATTCTACTGTTTTAAACACTTAATATATTTTTAAAAATCCCTTTTTCTGAGGAGGGGGTTTTTACAAGCCAAAGACGGCCGAGTTTGTCGATAACGTTCTTTAAGTTCTCAGCTTTCCATCAATCACTTTTTAATTTATAAAATTCTCATACAAGGCAAAACAGAGAATTTTTAAAAAAAATATACGGGATAAATTTTTTTTACGCTTTCCAATAATAATATATTTCAAGATGGGCAACATAAGGTTGAGGTAGTCGAACGGTATTAAGTTAACGTGTTCGTGTATATATTTTTGACCTCCCTATCTTCTTTATACCGCCCGCATTTATTATTCAGGAATATTTAGTGCTCGAGCGATATATACAGGGAAATAAGCTTCCTATACATATCTGGGTTTTTTCAAAACACATTTATTCATCCTGAGATATTTTCGACTAAAATATTCAGATTTTTTTAATGAAAGATTTTATTTTATTAACTTATTTAAATTTTAGAAGACTGACGTAGTAAATTATAAACATCAAAAGATTGAATTGGTCATTTTCAGATCTTCAGAGGCCTTTGACGGTTGGTAAGATTGCGAGTCCCCCCCCCCCCCCTCGATCAACTGTGGAAAACGATATTTTTTTAATCAAATAAAGTCGTAATAAAGAAATTCCCAGTTCCCATTCCATTGTTGAAGAGGGAATAAAATATTGACATTTTACCTTTTGTTTACAATTTTTATTGACAACGAACAACTCTTTTTTTTTTATCAGTTTATTTTAACGATTAAAAAGAGTTTTAAAATTTTATAATAACGTTTATTGGTTATCTTTTTTTGTATTTTCGAAAAATTTTCCGAGTTTTTTTTTTTTGATTTTCGAAGTACCTACTTTTTTTTCAAAAAAATATTTTAAGTGTCAAGGTAGAAATGGGCTCTTTGGCCTAGGGATGTGCCTCTCGTAATGGGTAGAAGTATGAAATTTCTCCCTACTTAAAAAATAATAATTAAAAATTGGCAATTTTTTTACACCAAAAATTCGTCAAAAATATAAGGAGTAATTGGTGAAAATCGGACCAACGGTTCGGCCGCAGCGATTTCAAACAGCCATATCTCCGCCATTTTTTCGAAATTCAAAAATCGCCCTCGTTACATTCATCTTCACCGGCTAAAGAAATTTGTGTGAAAATTTGGTGAAAATCGGATGAAAACTGTGGCCGTAAAGTGCTCCGGAAAAATTACGGATGGACAGCACCACAGACAAAGTTGAGATCGGTAAAGATCAATGTTCGATTTGACCCTCCGGGGTCTGGAAGACCCTTCCCCAAAAACCGGACGTCGAGGGTATCACAATAACTTCTTTATGGAAGTTAAAATAGAGAATAAAGTAGCTTCAATTTATAAAAATTCAAATGTTTTAGCTCACGAGTTTTTGAAATATTTTGAAAAGAGAATCTAAAGCAAACTTTACGAAAATTGATATTTTATGGGAGGATTTAAGCCGTCGCCTGCCCGAACGTATGCAGATAAAGAGCAGATGCACGGCCAAGTTTTAAGATATTCAGAAAAGAGATAAAAATGCAGTTGTTTGCCAGGTGCCCTACGATATCAAAGTCAACACCTGAGAAAAAAGAAAAAAAAAACTTATGTCAACATTGAACGTTGAAAGCCTCACTTTTTTTTTATTTAAAAAACGTGATTTCAACTCTTTTTGTCTTCGGTTGAAAAGCAATTAAAGAGTTAAAATTCTCCACGTGTTGGTTTTAAATTATATTAAACGAAGGGAGGAAATTTTGTGGGTCACCGGCTTTGTTTTACTTAGTGGACAGAGTAAAACAACGGTTCCCTTGTTCGGCATAGTAAGCCGTCCCGATGTCCCTCAGGGGAAAATCCCAAACGTCAACATCCTCTTTAAAATATAAAGAAAAAATATACGATTTAAAAAAGTCTAAAAAAGGAATTGAATATTTGAAGTCCGAAGGGATAAAAAAAGGGAGAGCGCTATAAACATTACAAATAGGTGAGGATTCCAAGACGAATATCCTGTGCAGTGGTGCATGAGCCTTTCCAACCTACAATAAATAATTCATAGGCGTTGGTTGTGTATAGGGAAAAGGGGGATGAAGGGACGTCACTCAATTGCACACACAGACTACACAAACTTTGAAGAGTGGAAAAAAAAACCAAAAGAGTCTTGTATGTTTTTTCTAACATTCTATTTTAAAAAATAAAAAGACCGCAAATTTTTCAATAATTTGGAATAATTAAAAAAGTTCTGTTGTAAATGTTTTAAAATAATGATGCGTTTTATGTTGAGCCCTTTGATAGTAGGGATGCATTCTGGCGCTCTAATGAGGCCGCATATGAATCTAGGGTAATTAGAAGGCTTTACAAAGAGGTGGACTAGGTTCGAGCCGCGTTTATTCCCGCGGGAGAGAGAGATAGCTCTACTTAAAGGGCAGATCAAAAAGGTTCCATTATCAGCTCTAATACAGCCTCAACAGCAATTTTATTAAGGGCTGTAGGTACCGCCGAGCGCGAACTCATTAGCGACAACTTATCATCCACCCCCGAGCCCCCCGTCTGGAGATGAAAGGCGCCTCAAAACCTAAGAAGAGATCTTTAATCATTTTAAGACGGTTTATTGAAATTTTTTTAAAGCTCTTTTTCACTCTGCGATATTCCTCCATTTTGTGTGTAAAAGTTTCAAAATTACAAATTTTGCGTGCGTAATCAATTATTGTTTTGATGAAACGAAAGCCTGGAATAACCGTATAAAAGATACAACGGTAAAGTGGATTTAGCGGTAAAGTAGGCCCCCAAGTTCGAGTTTAATTGAGTCGTTGACGAAGGCGAGTCTGGGGGGATTGAAGAGAGAAAATGAAAAACTTTTTTTTTTACACCCCTTCGCTTCTCTTGAAGCGAAAACCCTCCTTCTATCAACCCCCGCCGCACCGTCCTTCTTTTCTTTTTAAAAGAAACTCATCTGCCTGGAGGACAAGAAGCCTGAGATATGACCGAAAGTAGGTAACTTGTATATCCGTCTTGAGGGGATTGCTTTAGTTTCGGAAGCTTTACAAAACGACTCCTTTTCTCCATAACGAACTTGTTCGAACAGAGCAAACTGCCTGTCAAAAACTTCCCATAGCAAACTCATAAAGTTAAAATCAGCAAATTGCGAACCATTTAAAGAATAAAGAAAAAATACCAACACACTTTTTAAAAGTAGATTTTAATTAAAAATAATCAGGGTTACTAAAATTTGATTAATTAATTATTTTCATCATCAAATCATTTTATGTTGACATTTTAATTTTTATTGCGCCTTATATTCCGCAAAGGGTTGATTTTATTATCAAACAATTAACCAATAATAGAGGAAGAAATGACTGTGACAACGGGTATCTCACGACGCGTTTCGGCTGAAAAAGCCTCGTCAGGTGCGCTATTCCCTATATCACAATCATTTCTATCTTTTCACTGTGAACCTATCTCCAAGAGATTTAGTGGATACAGCGGGAAGCTGGAAACAAACAGTCTCACCGCCGCCACCGTTCTCCAAGAGATAGAGCCACTCACCACCTCATTATTGGTTTTTAATTTTTATGGCAGATATGCAGCCATGGCATTACTTCACATTTACATTTTAATTTTTATTGCGCCTTATATTCCGCAAAGGGTTGATATTATTATCAAACAATTAAGCAATAATAGAGGAAGAAATGACTGTATGACGGGTATCTCACGACGCGTTTCGGCTTAAAAAGCCTCGTCAGGTGAGAAGATAGAAATGATTGTGATAGAGGGAATAGCTCACCTGACGAGGCTTTTTAAGCCGAAACGCGTCGTGAGATACCCGTTATCACAGTCATTTCTTCCTCTATTATTGGTTAATTGTTTGATAATAAAATCATTTTATGGCTATTCTAACAATAACTTTTTTTTACATTTTTCTTAAAATTTTAAGTTAAAAAATTTGAGTACACTAAATAGAAAATAGTACACCTGATGAGACCTATTAGGTCGAAACCGTTCGTGAAAAATCTTCATCCTTTACGATTTATTCGATCGTTTTCTTTGATTTCTAGTCACCATATTTCCCCTCGGTTTACCGTTTTATCGGGTTTTCTATTGTATTTTTGAAGGAGAACTGTTTGTTTTTGCCTTCTTCCCATGATATTATTTCCGCATTGGAACTGATTTATGCCCATGTGCGTTGTGTTGAGGCTGAAGACTTTTTCCCAACGATTCTATCCAGATGCACAAAAAGTTTCTGATCCACAGGGAAGTAGTTTGTGCTGTAGGGTGACTTTTCCTTTGTCACCAAGTTTTATTTGGGGAAAGTTGAATCTGAGAGTTACTGTTTGATTTACTGTTAGATGCCCTCCGAGAGAGAAAAAAAACCTTTTTTAGATTAAACAGGAGGTAAAAAAAAAATTTAAAAGTGCAATAAAAACTGAAATAGATAACGATTGCTCCCCACATTGTTTGCAATTAGGGGATGCCCGGACTAATCCTCCGGATTAGAACGAGGTGGAGATAACGGTAACAAAAGAAGTTGAGGAATTAAATGGGGAAAGAAAAGGTGTCCGATGGAAAAGGGGGGTGAGGGCAATTCGATAAAAGCAAACTTTCCGGGTTTCCCGACAAAAACGGAGAGATGAAGAAACCTTGTAACGTTCGAGGGTCTAACCTTTCTTTTCAGCTTCCCTGTCATGCGATGGTGGGGTTTTATTGCCCACTCAGGACCCCTATCATATTAACCTTGTAAACAAAATTAAGACTTTTAGAGGGTTTTAAAAAGTCGATTTTCGTGAAGGGAAATTAAACTGGTTTAAGTAGTTGTTCGGTAGGTGCCGGGTGGCATTGGGGAAGGCGTCCTGTCGACCCGTTATTTGCTGGCTGACGGGAATGTAATTTAGAAGAGCTCCCGTCAGAAGAAACCGCAGACAGTGATTGGCTAACCGAGGGAATTCTTCCACACTTTATTACTCCTCCTTTTGTTTGTCCTATGTCAACCGAACAAGTTGAGGCTTCATAGGAAGAGTCATCTTTCATCCAGCACATTTGTCCTAATGTGACATTCCTATTTTTCCACATAAACACAAGAGGTTGAAAAAGTGGCGGTGTTGATTACACAGAGCACTTAAATAATCCGTTCGAATTGATCTCGGGAGGATTAAAGGGAGAGAGGGGATTAGCGAGAGCGTTTGTTTTAAGGCTGGGGTCCGTGGCGTGTTGTCCCCTCTCTCCGCCTTTACTCTCGGAAGGGGTTTTATAAGCAACGACGCTTGACGAACGATTTGCTATTCGCTAGATTGCCTCGGTGACTCAGATCAGCAGGATGATTCAACCGTGAGATGAGTGGTTTTATACCGTCTTACACCCTTCGAAATTAGTATTCCACGTCAAGGGTGACTAATAAAAAATTCTCACGTATGAATACAGCGAATCATGTGACACATAACAACAATTCTTTTATTAACCTGTTTTATTTAAAGTTCTTTTTGTAAACTACGATAAATAGATTATAAACAAAGTGCTACTACAAAACGGATCTTGCAGGTGGATTCCAAGCGAATCAAAAACCACGTGAGAACAGAAAGCAGATTTCTGATGACCTTGGTTCGATCACTTAGTCGATTCAAGCCGACTTTTAACGAAGCGTTACATAGCCGAGCGTGATGACTCGGTAAATAAAACCAACAAAAAATTTTCACTTTCTTATTCAACTTTTTTTTTTAATTTCGGGTGTGGTTTTTCAGCAATTCTGCTTTTATTGACCATCGCTTAATTTTGCCTCGGCCATGGGTATAGCCAGCGAACGAGTCTGTACGGGTTTTTTTGTAAACCAAACCTCGTCCGAAGTGCTAATGAATCCTTTGTGACTCCGGACGGTCAAAGCATCTCGCCGAGCCGCCGGCGCAGCTTATAAAAGATCAAAAGTAAAAGCTCCATCAAATCCCCCGGCGTGTTCTGAAAAAAAATTGTTTCCCTACTTTCCATATCGGACCAATTAATCGAAATACCTACACAATCGTTCTTAGGGAAAAAAATGAACATCTCTCATAGGAGCAAGTACTTAAAAACTTTTTTTTGAAAAAATTGTCCATCCATGCAGTAAAAATATTTGGATTTTTAATTTAATTTTTTTCAAATGAATAAAGTTTGAAACACGGAAAAGTTTCCTAAAAGTTTCCTAAGTACTGAAAAGCGGTAAATAATTTATGTTTATAAATATTTAGGGAAAAACGGCGATTCGAGTAAAAAAATTTCAATGGAAACTCTTGTCAGTTCTCAGAAACCGTTGTTTCCTGATAAAAAGATATTGCTGTTATTCCGTGAATGAGAAAAAAAACCCCGGAGTTGAAGTGTTGATGTTGAAGAAGGAAAAAAATTATCAAAACCCCATAAAATCCGATAAAAAATTTTTAAGTGGACGGTGAAAAAGCGGTAAAAATAGTTTCCTATATTTAAGCACTAAAAATCATCGTAAATTTTTTTACGAAAATTCATTTTCGTTAGTTTGGGCATGCGTAGAGAGTAGTTTTAGGTAGATTTCGAAGAAAAGTATTGTAATACGGGCTGTACTCACAGAATCAAAAATTTTTGTATACGTTTTTCGTTTCACACCCCCAGGACCCCAAAACCACCTTCAGCTCAAAAGTTAAGATAGCAGCCGCAATTTTTATTTGAGGTTAACGAAATTTGGTATTTAGCGCTTTTTCCTCAATAACTCGGACGTGTTCGCTAACGGCTGAAATCGGCCGACGAATTCTGGTACTTTGCTTAGGGCCTAAACAACAAAATCCACAATATTGTACTTCGAGGTTCCAATCACGATTCACTTCAATATTTTTAATGCGCGGAAAGCAAAGAAGGGTTGAGGGTAGATTTGAAACAGCTGGATGCAATAGATACCAAAAATCTAAATTGACTCGTTTCAATAGGCTGTATTGTACAAAAACGAACAACCGTGAAAAAAAAAAGCTGAACATAAAATTATTGCTCAATCAATAGAAGGTCGAGGGAAATAATCATTTTCATTATAAAATAGAAACATGTTATAATCAAGGGAATAGAATTATGGGGCAATTATATTTCAAACTAAAATTCATTTCACTTTATTGGTGGAGTTCTGAGAAGAGAAAATGGATTCGTTATACAATTTTATAGGTGTGAAACCGCACCGGAAATCGCAAACCGGTAAAAATTAACTATACCATAAGCAGCAATTTATTTCTTTACTGTAAAAATTAGGAACGTGGGAAATGAAGTCGAATTTACAATAAATTGAAAGCAATTTAAAGGTAAGTTTTTTTGCAAGTATTTCAAAGATTTTAAAATATTATTTAAGCTTCTGATGACATTCCTGCGGATACATCGTTAAACGTTTTTATCCGCGAGCATGCGAATTGAAAACAAAATTTATGTGTCTCGAGGGTGGATGCGGCGTTTGCGTCGTTTCTTCATCTATAGCAGTACCTACAAAATCTATACAGTAGGTATATTATCTTTAAAAAAATCAAAATATAATTTTTTTTTTTTTTTTTTTTAAAGAAATGAAGGATTATTTTGAAATCGAAGACCTTGCTATTCCTGTTTGTCGACCGAGGTCCTCAATTATAGAAACGAGCAAGCGTAAAAAAAAAAAAATTTGTTGAACTACGCATCACAAAATAATATTATGTTATTACACGTTAATTATATTTAAAAATTATATAAATCGTTGCGGAGAGACTTGTAGGAGAATATTACTTCTCATATTTTAGTTTGCGGTCGACTATTCAACTGGAATGAATTAAGAATGTATTCATTGTTAAATTTAATCGGAGTTGGGGGAGATTCTAAAATTAAGTAAGTCTCTTTTAAAAAAAAGGAACATTTAAAATAGAAAAAAGTTTTTCTAGAATTCAAAGCGAAGTTGAATTTACAATAAATGGAAAGCAATTAAAGGTAACTTTTTTTGCAAAAATTTCGACGATTTTATAGTAATTTTTAAGCTTCTAATGACATTCCTGCGGATACATCGTTAAACGTTTTTATCCGCGAGCATGCGAATTTGAAAGGGACAAAATTTATGTGTCTCGAGGGTGGATGCGGCGTTTGCGTTGTTTCCGTCCAGTACGCTCATCCGACGACGAAAAATCTTCTCACGTATTCCGTCAATTCTGTGAGTAAAATTGAAATAGATTCTAAATAAAAGTCAAATTTAGTGTCTGATTCCCATATTTGCATGTCATGGTTGGTCCATCACCACCGTGGAAGGTATTGGGAACAAAAACTCGGGATATCATAAAATTCAAAAACGTCTCGCCGCAGCAAATGGAAGCCAATGTGGATACTGCACTCCTGGACAAATTATGAACTTTTACAGGTACCAAAATGACCAAAATTAGAAAATGAAATGAAATCTTTTTGCAGCCTTTATCAAAGCAATCCAAAAATAACGATGAAGGAAATCGAAAATTCTTTGAGTGGAAACCTTTGCCGATGTACAGGCTACAGGCCGATTTTGGACGCTTTTAAATCATTTGCGTCAGACGCTCCGGAAAAACTTAAAAAAAAGATAGCTGACATTGAGGTACGGCCATTTTTATTATGCACTTTGAAAACCATTAATCTTTAGGACTTGGCTTGTCTAAAAACCGAAAAAACATGCCCAGGAAAATGTGATACCAAATGCTGCAGTATTCAGCAAGAAATATCGTTGCCGGGTGATCCTTTGAGGTTTGAACTCAAGGACGGAACATCATGGTATCGGCCTCTATCTGTCAAAGAGGTCTTGGAATTTTCGACATGATCGGTGATAAATCGTATCGTTTCATTGCTGGAAACACAGGCCATGGAGTCTACAGAATAAAAGAAGAGCCTCAAGTTTACATCGACATCAATGGAATCCCTGAACTTCATAGCTCGGAAATCAGAAGTGATGGAATCACCGTTGGAGCCAATATCGGCCTCAACGAACTAATGAATTTGCTCAATAAAGTCGCTGTAGAGCAAACACAAAATACGCATACTGCAAAACGATTGCAGATCATATTGATCTAGTAGCCAACGTTCCAGTCCGAAATGTATTGCCATTACATATTGAATTATTATTTTTCATTATATCTTTAAGGTTGGAACTTTAGCTGGCAATTTCTCTTTGAAACATCAGTATAGAGAATTTCCATCAGATTTATTTCTTCTTTTCATAATGGCCGACGCAACCGTTGTGATTGGTAGTAGATTAATAATACATGAAGACAAAAATCGAACCTTTCATCAAATTTTTAGCTGATATCTCAGGGGAGAGAAAGACAATACCGCTTATGGAATATTTATCGATTGATATGACCAAAAAACTAATGGTGTCAGTAAACTTGCCAGTTTTAGACAACAGCGTTTATGTCACCAAAACTTATAAAGTAGGTTTTTAATCAATTTTTAAAACAGGTGGCACCTGATTTTTTAGATAATGCCCAGAGCACAAAACGCTCATGCTTACGTAAATGCTGGTTTTAAATTTAAAATTGACAAATCCAACGGCACGATCATGGAAACACCGACAGTTTTGTTTGGAGGAATAAGACCAAACTTTGTGAGTTAAAATAGTAAATTAAGATATAATTTTGAAATTTTACTAGCTACATGCGACGAAGACGGAGGAATATTTGGCAGGAAAGAAACTGTTGGACAATGAGACTCTGAAAGGTGCTCTTGAAACATTAGATTCTGAACTCAACCCCAATCATATATTGCCTGACGTCTGCCCAGAATACCGCAAAGGGCTCGCAAAGTCATTATTTTATAAATTCATCCTTTCTATCGACTCTTCGAAGATAAGTCTAAAAAATATGAGTGGAGGATCGATTCTTGAAAGGCCGATTTCTTCCGGTGTTCAAGATTATAATACCGATCGCAATCTGTGGCCGTTGAATAAGCCCATTCCGAAAATAGAGGCGCTTATTCAATGTTCGGGTGATGCTGAATATGTGAACGACATACCGAATTTGAGAGGCGAACTTTGGGCGCAGTTGGTACTCACTGACAGGGCTAGAGCAGTCGTTTCGAATATAGATCCTTCCGAAGCTTTGGTGATTTACAATTAAAAGAAAACCAACATTTTAATAATCTTTAATATTTTAGGCGATGCCTGGCGTAGTAGCTTTTTTTTCGGCCAAAGACATCCCTGGGAAAACAGCTTTACTTCAGATTCGATTAATACGTTTTCCGAAGAACGGGTAAGGCCAATCGTAATAGTGGTTGAAATTCATGCATTCAGGCTTATGACCAAATCAAATCTATTTCATCCAGCTGATCCTTTAATTAATAATGATTAATCTTCGTTACACTAACTCCTTTCTAGGAATTGTCCGTTCAATTTACCCTTACCCGGAATTCTGCACGCTCCCATTTTTAAAGAAAATAAATCCACCTTTGAAAATCAAGAATGTTAAGCATTTTAGATAACTTATTAAATTTTTAGGTGTTTGTTGATGGTCGAGCGGATTACGCTGGCCAAGCTGTCGGTGTTGTTGTTGCTGAAACGAATTTATTAGCAATCAAAGCAGCTCTTAAAGTAAAAATATCTTATTCTGATCAAATAGAAGTAATAAGAGATATGAAAAAAATTTTGAAAGACAACATGACCGATAGAATAATGAAATGTTCCACAATTGAACCGACCAAACAAAAATGTAAGATCCTAATAAAAAATAGTTGGATTTATATCATTCCTTTTAGCTGACGTCAAATATAAATTGAAAGGAGAACTTGAGTTAAAAATGCAATATCATTTTACGATGGAAACCCAGACTTGTCTGGCAGTTCCAGTCGAAGATCGTCTCGAAGTCTATCCGACGTCAATGGCCGGCCCTCGTCGTTGATGCGATTAGTCTCGTTTTGAATATTCCCGAGAACAAAATTAGACTTCAGACTAGAAGACTCGGTGGCGGTTACGGGGCTAAAATATCAAGAAACAGCCATACAAGTGCTGTCTGTTCTTTGGCTGCTTATCTTCTCCATAGGCCAGTTAAAATGGTACTGAAGTTGGAATCGAATATGGAATGGGCTGGAAAACGTTTTCCTTTTTATTTTAACTACGAGGTAAAATTATTTTAGAATAATGAAATGTTCCAATTTTTAATTTTAGGCTGGAGTGAATGAAAATGGAGAAATTCAATATTTGAACGCTAACTTATATCAAGATGATGGTCATTCTAGTAATGATTCGCCAATGTATTTTGCCACGGTTTCACACGCCCCAGGCGTCTACGATCCGAGCACTTGGTCTATAAAAGGTTTCGGCTTAGAACCGACTCGCCGAGCAATACCTGGTGCAGAGCTCCGAGTACGACAGAGGTCACCTTTTTGTTTGAAAACGTCATAGAACGCATCGCAAACGTCGTCAAAAAAGACCCGATTTCTGTACGACTAGCGAATATGAATCCGGAAGATAATAATATCAAGGGGATGATAGAAGATATTATGAAATCTTCCGAGTACGAACAGCGATTAAAGGATATCGAACGATTCAATCAGGTAAATACAAACCCTGGACTCGGCAGGGCCACTACTGGTGGCGAACTCCAAATCGAATCTAGAGTGACAGTTTCATATTTCCATAAAACTCTCTCACCCATGCCGACTCTGAACGAACGAGCGTTGCAAGCCGAGCTTGACGGTCATTCGATACCCATACGAAACAAACCTGGAAGAACTAAAATAATTAAGTTATCTCTAGGAAAATCGCTGGAAAAAAAGAGGGATATCACTAATCCCAGTGTGCTTTCCTTTGGGATTCTGGGGAGTATTCCACGGATCGCTGAGTATTTACTCACATGATGCTACAGTAATTTTGTACCATGGAGCGATCGAAATGGGACAAGGTTTGAACACTAAGGTAATAAAGAAAATAAGTGAGATAAAAAGGCTAAGCAATTTGTAATTCATCAGGCAGTGCAAGTTGCTGCACATACTCTTGGAATCGATGTAGATATGGTTGCCGTTGAAGCAAGCTTTAGTTTTCTTGGTCCGAACAACGTTTTCTCTGGTGGCAGCGCATCCAGTGATTCAGTTTGCTACGTAAGTGTACTGAAAAGATTTCTTTTATAGTCATTTTTAAAAATCCTTAGGCTATTAAAGTTTGCTGCGATGTTATAAACGAACGCCTCAAGCCTATCAAAGAAGAACTAGGACCAAAGGCGACATGGAAAGAAATAATTCACTATGCTGCTAATGTCAAGAATATCGATTTAAATCACACGCACTGTGCTTCACCTCACAATTCAAAACCTTATAAAATATACGGGGTCGGCGTTACTGAAGTCGAAGTCGACATTTTAACAGGGCAATATTTGGTAGGTCTTTTTTTTGAAATTAGAAGAGAGAATATAAAATAATTTGAAGACGAGGAGAATTGATTTGATCCAAGATGCGGGACAAAGTATTAGCCCGGATGTCGACATAGGACAAGTAGAAGGCTCCATTGTTATGGGACTCGGACATTTCACTTACGAAGACTCAGTTTACAATAAAGAATCTGGGGCTTTGCTAACCACTCGTACATGGGTAAAATATTTTTAAAGCTACCTTCATCACTTTAGGTATATTTCACAGAACTATAAAATCCCTGGAGCCAAAGATATACCGGTCGACTTCAGAGTAACATTGAGAAAAAATTCTTCTAACCCTACTGGAGTCTATGGTTCTAAAGGTTTGTGAATTCGTAAGTTTTTTTCAAAATTCATATTTTATTTTTTGTAGCGACTGGAGAGCCCGCGTTGGGTCTGAGTTGTTCGGTTTATTCGCAATACGAAACGCCCTTGAATCGGCAAGAAAAGATGCTGGACAAAATGACGAATCGTGGTTTGAAATTGGTACAATCTTACCTATTTTTCAACAATTCGTTTTTAAATTTTTTTTTAGATACGCCATTTACTCCGGAAAAAATTTGGTTGGGAGGCCTGACTAAACATGACATGTTCAAACTATAAAATTGCATCAAAAGAACACTTTTTATGACTTTTTTTAGTCGGTTTGTGGGAAAATATGGTGGAAAAATTAAACGGTGTCCTTTCTTCCTAAAGCTCTTTCTTCCAAAAGCCCTTTCTTCCTGAAGCCCTTTCCTCCTGAAGCCCTTTCCTCCAACTTCGATAGGTCTGCATACTTCATATTTCATTCTCCGTCGAACTAAATTTTTTGAAGTAAGTCATCTCAACAAAAAAATGTATTTTAAAATAAGAAGTAGCCTACGTTTTCACACTGGAAAATAAACACTTATAGAAAATGAGCTTTTTTTCTCGCCCATACATATATTAGATAGTTTTTCAAAAGAAATCTACCTATTGCAATGGATGCAGTAGTTTTTCTCCCTTGCATACTACCTGGGATGCATACTCTATCCCCTATCTCGTTTTTAACTAATAGAAGTAGAGCGACCTATAATAGAATCGAATGGCGAAGATGTCGAATCTGAATGACATCACAATACTATGGATCCATGTATCTTCTTATGCAGTAAAACATAAATCAGGTGGTTGGAGAAATAATTTGCTGGAATCCACAACCATAATTTTTAGCAATAGCAAGTACACCTGCAGTTCTCCAGGAGGAGCTTAAGAAAAGGGCAGAGAAGACTAGAGGTAGTGAGAGGGTCTAAGGAAAGACGTTATAGCCAAGAGGACCAGGCTATTTCTTCTTCAGTTTAGCTGGAGATGTGGTCAGAGGGTTCTAATTTTTCTGTAATGTTGTGAAAAGTCTTAAATTATGCGTTGTCTTAAATGAACATGAAACATGCGTTCCACTGTGCAGTATATTATCTTTTCAAAAATCAACAAGCTATTTGTTTTCGTCAGAAATGAAGGGTTATTTCGAAATCGAAGACCTTATTTATCCTGTTTGTCGACCAAGGTCCTCAATAATAGAAACGACCAAGCGTAAAAATATAAAATATTGTCAAACTGGTCATCAAAAAATAATATTATGTTATTATACTTTAATTAAATTTAAAAATTATATAAATCGTTGTGGAGAAACTTAAAAAAAAAATGACTACCGATACTTTAGTTTGAGGTCGAATATCCTATTGGAATGAATTAAAAATGTACTCATTGTTAAATTTAATCGGAGTTGGGGGAGATTCTAAAATTAAGTAAGTCTCTTTTAAAAAATAAGGAACATTTAAAATAGAAAAAGTTTTTTTATTCTAGAATTCAAAGCGAAGTTGAATTTACAATAAATGGAAAGCAATTTAAAGGTAAGTTTTTTTGCAAAAATTTCAACGATTTTATAGTAATTTTTAAGCTTCTAATAACATTCCTGCGGATACGTCGTTAAACGTTTTTATCCGCGAGCATGCGAATTTGAAAGGGACAAAATTTATGTGTCTCGAGGGTGGATGCGGCGTTTGCGTTGTTTCCGTCCAGTACGTTCATCCGACGACGAAAAATCTTCTCACGTATTCCGTCAATTCTGTGAGTAAAATTGAAATAGATTCTAAATAAAAGTCAAATTTAGTGTCTGGTTCCCATTTTGCATGTCATGGTTGGTCCATCACCACCGTGGAAGGTCTTGGGAACAAAAACTCGGGATATCATAAAATTCAAAAACGTCTCGCCGCAGCGAACGGAAGCCAATGTGGATACTGCACTCCTGGACAAATTATGAACTTTTACAGGTACCAAAATGACCAAAATTAGAAAATGAAATGAAATCTTTTTGCAGCCTTTATGAAAGCAATCCAAAAATAACGATGAAAGAAATCGAAAATTCTTTGAGTGGAAACCTTTGCCGATGTACAGGCTACAGGCCGATTTTGGACGCTTTTAAATCATTTGCGTCAGACGCTCCGGAAGAACTTAAAAAAAAGATGCTGACATTGAGGTACGGCCATTTTTATTATGTTTGAAAACCATTAATCTTTAGGACTTGGCTTGTCTAAAACCGAAAAATCGTGCCCAGGAAAATGTGATACAAAATGCTGCAGTATTCAGCAAGAAATATCGTTGCCGGGTGATCTTTGAGGTTTGAACTCAAGGACGGGACATCGTGGTATCGGCCTCTATCTGTCAAAGAGGTCTTGGAGATTTTCGACATGATCGGTGATAAATCGTATCGTTTCATTGCTGGAAACACAGGCCATGGAGTCTACAGAATAAAAGAAGAGCCTCAAGTTTACATCGACATCAATGGAATCCCTGAACTTCATAGCTCAGAAGTCAGAAGCGACGGAATCACCGTTGGAGCGAATATCGGCCTCAACGAACTAATAAATTTGCTCAATAAAGTCGCTGTAGAGCAAACACAGAAATACGCATACTGCAAAACGATTGCAGATCATATTGATCTAGTAGCCAACGTTCCAGTCAGAAATGTAATGCCATTCATAAACTAACGCTTTTATAAATTATTTTTAAGGTGGGGACATTAGCAGGAAATTTTTCTCTTAAGCATCAGTACAGACAATTTCCTTCTGATTTATTTCTTCTGTTTCTAATGGTGGATGCAACTATTGTGATAGGTAAGCATAAACTACTTAGTAGATGAATATAAAATCGATTTTTAAGCTGAAACCTCCGGAGAGAACAAAACAATACCCCTTATGGAATATTTGTCCATTGATATGAACAAAAAAATAATGGTGTCAGTAAATTTGCCAGTTTTGGATAACAGTGTTTCATCACAAGATCATACAAAGTAGGTTCAAATCTTTAAAAATGGCAAGATCAGAAAACAACAATTTTTAGATAATGCCCAGAGCACAAAACGCTCATGCTTACGTCAATGCCGGATTTAAATTTAAAGTAGACAAATCTAACGGCTACACCATCATGGAAACGCCAACAGTTCTATTTGGCGGAATAGAACCAAATTTTGTGAGTTAATAAAAATTCATTTGGATAATTTTTTTTTCTAGTTTCATGCGACGAAGATGGAAGAATATTTGGCAGGAAAGAAACTTTTGGACAATGAGACCCTAAAAGGTGCTTTACATGCGTTAGATTCAGAGCTCAACCCTGATCATGTGTTGCCTGATGTTGGCCCTGAATATCGTAAAGGGCTTGCGAAGTCCTTATTTTATAAATTCGTCCTTTCCGTCGACCCTATACAATTAAGCCAAAGAAACATCAGCGGAGGATGGATGATTCAAAGGCCGATTTCTTCAGGGAGACAAGATTACGATAGTGACCGCAGTCTGTGGCCTTTGAACAAGCCCATTCCCAAAGTGGAGGCGCTTATTCAGTGTTCGGGCGAAGCAGAATACACAAACGACATTCCTAATTTTAAAAATGAACTTTGGGCGCAGTTGGTAATCACAGACAGAGCAAAAGCAGTTGTCGAAAAATAGATACTTCAGAAGCCTTAGTATTTATTTTAAACTTATATTATAAAAATATGGCTTTGTTTTAGTCGATGCCGGGAGTCGTTGCGTTTTATCTGCCAAAGATTCCAGGAGAAAACAATTTTCTTCGTATTGATAACGGCGGAACTTTAATGTCGAACCCGTTTTTGTCGACGGACGTGCCGATTATGCTGGGCAAGCTGTGGGCGTTATTTTAGCGGAAACGAATTCGACTGCAATGAAGGCTGCTCTCAAGGTTAAAATTTCATATTCTGACCAAAAAGAAGTTGTCAGGAATATGAAAAAGATTGTTAAAGAGAATATTTCCGAAAGAATACAGCATCTACCAACATACACCCCATAAAAGAAAAATAAATAATCGGATTTTTAGGTTATTACTATTTATTTTTAGCTGACATTAAATATAAAATAAAAGGTGAAATCGATTTGAAAACGCAACATCATTTTCCGATGGAGACGCAGACTTGCCTTGCTGTTCCGGTCGAGGATCATCTCGATGTCTTTCCGAGTACTCAATGGCCACCGGTGTCCAAGATACGATCAGCCAAGTCTTGAATATTCCGGTAAACAAAATTACGCTCGTATCAGAAGACTTGGAGGCGCTTTCGGTGCTAAAGTGACTAGAAACTGCCACACTAGTGCTGTCTGTTCATTGGCAGCTTATCTTCTCCATAGGCCGGTCAGAATGGTTTTGAAGATGGAAACGAACATGGAATGGTCTGGATCGCGTAATCCTATTTATTCAAATTACGAGGTACTAGACTATCATTGATACCCCTTTTCTATAACCTCCAATGATTCCATCATGACTCCCTCGATTTGTAGGTTGGCGTCAATGAAAATGGTGAAATACAATATGAACGCGAACGTTTACGAAGATCAAGGCCATGCTGCAAACGATTCCACTGTCAGATATTACACGTTGTCTCAGTCGGTTAGCGCCTACGACCCGAGTACCTGGACAATGAAAGGTTTTGCAGTATTGACAGACTCTCCTAGCAACACCTGGTGTCGTTCTCCGGGCACAACCGAGGGGGTCTTTCTTATCGAAACAGTCATGGAACATATCGCCAACGTCACACAAAAAGACCCGATTTCAGTCCGACTTGCCAATATGAAGTTGGAATATCGAAACAGTCATGGAACATATCGCCAACGTCACACAAAAGACCCGATTTCAGTCCGACTTGCCAATATGAAGTTGGAACACAGCGCTCTTCCGGAGATGATAGAAGACGTCAAAAAAATGTCCGACTACGAACATCGTTCAAAGGACATCGCGTTATTTAATCAAGTAAAAAAACTAGTTAACAGTTTTAGCCACTCGATATTCTGGTTAACATATCGATGAGGGCGAGGGCGAACGGGAGGGGCCTCTGACTACATCGCGCGCGTACAGCGAAGATATTTCTCAAGCGTTGGCATTATGAATAGTTGTAGGCAACTATCCCACCCCCGCGTTTTTAGTCACTTAAACGTCATTTAGTAGTTTGAATTAGACACCAGCTGCGCTCACAAGGCCAGCGATGTAATTTTCTTACTTCGCATGCGCGGTTTGCCGGCAACACCAGATCCAGAGAATGGGCCCAACGAGCTATCCAGGTTTAGTATATACATCGATGGTTAACATATAGACTAGCGCTCAGTCGGCCGATAGCGCTCAGTACGGCCGATGGCTAAACTGAATCAAGGCCGCCTGCAAACCAGTCAAAACGTGTGGCTAAAACTCTCATATCTCCAGCAACTCAATGTTTTATTTAGGGGAATCGATGGAAAAAGAGGGGCATTACACTTATTCCGATGGTTTGGCATTACACTTATTCCGATGGTTTTTAATCTCGATTACTGGGGAATATTTCATGGAACGGTTAGCGTTTTCGGAAAAGATGGCTCTGTAACTGTCTTCCATGGAGCTATCGAAATGGGACAAGGTTTAAACACCAAGGTGAAAATAGTTTTTTAAGGAGGCTTTATACGAATTTTAAACCAGGTAGCTCAAGTTGCCGCTCATACACTTGGAGTTGATCTAGACCAGGTAACCATACAGCCGACAACGAATGTCATCCATCCTAACAACGAAATTACTGGTGGGCAGTGCCTCCGATCAGTGTGCTATGTAGGTATTATTGTTTGAAAATTTTGCTTCTAAACACATTTTAGGTGGTTAAAGTTTGTTGTGAAGTAATAAACGAACGCCTGAAGCCGATTAAAGAAGAACTAGGACCAAATGCGACTTGGTTACAGATTTGTAACACGGCTTATTTAAGGAAAGTGAATTTGAATCATACACATCATCGCACACTCAAAGACCTCAAGACGTACAGAGTCTACGGTGTGATCGTCACAGAAGTCGAAGTCGACGTTTTAACCGGTCAATACATGGTAAGTCATTTAAAAGCTGACCGATTTATTTTGGCGTTAGACGAGGAGAGTCGATTTGATACAAGACGCTGGAGCAAGTTTAAGCCCGGATGTTGACGTAGGTCAAGTGGAAGGATCTATAGTAATGGGGTTCGGGTTGTACACTTATGAAGAAACGGCTTACAGAAAAGATTCAGGAGCGATGCTTACAAATCGTACATGGGTAAGAGAAACAAGACCTTAGGTCGAAGACCCGCTGTGTTTTTTAGAACTATAAAGTTCCCGGGGCCAAAGATATACCTGCCGATTCAGAGTAACGTTAAGGAAAAACGCTCCAAATCCTCTAGGAGTGCTGCGATCAAAAGGTAACATTTTATGCAGTACTAACTAAGTAATTTTTATTAGCTACTGGAGAGCCACCGTTCGGCCTGAGTTGTTCCGTTTTGTTCGCGATCCGAAACGCGCTGGAGTCGGCCCGTAAAGACGCTGGACAAAACGAGGAATCCTGGTTTGAAATTGGTATGTACTTGGTCTACTTTATTTTTTAAATGATTTCATTCTTTAAGATACGCCCTACACTCCGGAAAAAATCTGGATGAGCGGATTGACCAACTCTGACATGTTCACACTTTAAATTAGTGGTGTTGTTTAGAAATTAGTCAAAGATGAAGAAATTATTATTAAAATTGTCGGGAAAGCATGGGAAAGATGTAGATGCAAGCCACTCACGCGCCTTCACCGAGAGCACAGACCTGACTACTCAGTCACCGGTCTCTATCCGAAGAGTGCCTCACTTCTCACGTAAGGGCGGCTGTACCTTCTTCAATTCACCTTCGCCTTCACCTTCTTCACTTCTACACACAGCGAAAAGAGCAAGTCTACGCACAGCGAGAGGATGTACCTTATGGAGACACTTACAGTGTTACCCTCTTCTCCCTTAAACCAAAAAAAATATTCCAATTCCCGACAAATTGAAATAATAAAATATTTAGAATGCAAAATTTATAATTCTTTGAAAGGATTGCTCTGCTTTTTCTCGTAAAATCTGAAATCCTGAAATTAGGTTAAAAATGGCGTTTTAGTGGACATTCAGAAATGGGGGCAAGGAGGGCACGATGCGAGTAGGTCCCTTCATCATTCAGGTTTACTGGAAGGAGGGTTCCAGGATGCCTCCTTGCTTGCCCCCCCCCCCAAAGTAAAATTACGTACTAAAAATATAGTAGCGCCGAGTAAAATTATTTTCATTTTAGGGTCAATATTTTTGGGAAAGTCAATGCCGAAAGACGTCGACTTAAAAAATTGCTTTAACATCCCAGGATGCTTTTTCCCAATGTATCCAACTTTTTCTTTTGTGTTTATATCGGTGATCTAAAACTAAAATTAGACTTTTATAACTAAAAATTAATACATGAAAGATGACATCACTCCAATATTCGCGACAGCCGTGACATCTGGGGGCTTTTTTTTGTAAACTTTCTCATCTTCGTTAAATACGAGGAAGGTCGGACGACAACATCCGGTAACTTCTTTGAATTTTCCAATTTTCTCGTCTGCCGGAGCGTAAATATCCATGGACTGTTGTTTATTAAATTTACTACTATTGGTGGGATGCTAGTGGCGTGGCCAAGCGCGACCTAAATTATCATTGAGGGGATCCATTTTGAAAATAGTACTTCTAGAGAAAATCCGCTATGCCTCGCCACTCGCGCAACCAATCAATCCAGAATTTACCGAGTTGGAACAGTTACATATCTGTTGCAACTAAGTGAGCATTTTTTTCGAAAACGGGCGACGACATTGCCGTATTCGTCCATGACACTCATCCAGAACCTTCGCTTCGGACCGCAAAAAACTCTTTCAAACCAGTTTGAGTTTTCAAGTAAATAAAATATTTGCTCCGTTTTCGAGAATACGATGTATTTATTTTTAGTTTCAACACGGGTCAAGACTAAAATTTTATTAAAATTTAAAACTAAAATTTTCAGAATTTACTTTGTGCCCACTCTTTCATCTGTTGAATCTCAAAGGCGTCAATAAATGTAAGGCACTCGATGCCTTTCGGACAGTTTTCCATTTCTCCCGGTTGCTTCACCCATGATTTCACTAAAAATCATCAAATAATTTCACATAACACTAAACTCACATCCTGGCATAAGAAGCGGAACGAATTTTTTTGCCATCCTACCCTAAATTATTAAAAAACCACCGAAAAAATTTAAAACATTCATGTGTTTTAAGATATTAGTTGACTAGAAAATTATGGTGGAAAAAAAGCCAAAAGATAATACACAGAGGCAGGAAGAATACCGACATAACCACCGGAGAAGGCATGAAATTGTGGATAGAAGTAGGCTTTTACTCGTAGATAAAAAATCGATACACCAAAAATATGATGCGGAAATACCAGAAAATTTGAAAAAGGAGAAGCAGCGAAATATTCAAAAATCTGAACAAAATCTTTCCTATCAAAAACGTACAAAAGTAGAGAAACAGTCTAATCATGAAAAAGAGAAAAAATCACGTTTGAGGATAGAAACCAACAAGGTCGAATGGAATCTGAGAAAAAGGATCACAAAATTGATACTTTAGGAACAATAAGTAATATTCAGACGGATGATAAATATCCTGAAAGGGATGAGGAAAAAACGAGGTTGATTCACTCAGAAAAACAGGTTCAAATCAAAATGGATATTGCAGAAACAAGCAGGCAAAGTGATCCCTCGGAAAGGTTATCTCAAAGAGATCATGAAAAACAGATGATTGAGGAGAAACCTCATCGTCATTTTCACAAGCCAAAACTTAGGCAGAGTTTCGTACAGAAAGACCTGTCTACAATGCTGTCCCGCACCGGTGATATTTATGTTCTACGCACCAATGAAGAATTTAAAGGTAACCTTTAGGTTACACGCAGAAAGCGGGAGGCAGAGGCAAGATCGATGGACCTTGAACGGAGAAGGGGCCAATTAGAACCTTAATCACTTATTTTTAACCTTATCTTGCCCTGCTAACCTCTTCCCCCAGCATCGTCCTTACTTTATAACGACAAACGTATTTTAGAAATGTTTAATTTTGAGTCCAAGTCTAACTACCGTTTGCTCGACTGCGTTGGCCACAGCATCCTTTTTGGCGGAGAAAACGTAACTCAAAGAAGAAATATGAGAGCAAGCGTACGGCCATTTCAAATATACCTTCTCGATAAAAACAAAGAGCATCTAATCACACTTGAAAGGCCATGTCTGTTCAAAAATTTTTGGAATATATGCAAACAAGTAATTATCCAATTGAAGAAAAAAGACACTTTTTCCTGAATAATTTTGTTTTAGCTTTGATATTTTGAAATAACAATATGTTTCAAGAGGATATCGGTGTATTACCCGCCGAGGAATCACATTGGAGAAGTACTTCAAATATGGTCTTTTTTAAGCCCGAAATTTGATATTCAGGATATGTCTGGGAAGAAGTTGTTTAAAATAAGCATAATAGAAGATGAAAATTCAGTTTGGGAAATGTGGTCGAGCAATACGAAATTTCAGGTGCGTTTTTTAAGGTCTGAGGAACAGCAGAAACCTTGGGAGTTTTACTAACGTTTCTGCCGATAAACCTTTAAGAATCTTTCGGGTTCTCTTGCTTTTACATACATTTTTCGGATTAGAGGCTCCCTTGGTACCCTATTTTTGGGGAATTAACTTTCATTTTCGGCCAAAAACATCATTTTCCACCAGATTTTCGGACGTTTTTCGTACGATAAGCCTCCTGCGCACCGTAGTCCACGAATTTCCTTGGTTTTTCGTCACTTTCCACGCAATTTCCTTAAATTTTGGCCTCGTTTTGCGGAAAAGCATCCTTTTGGGAGCCACGTCCACCTCAAAAATTGCTGCCTTTTGGTCAGCCGAAAGAAGAAAGAGAGAATTTATTTTCATAGGTCATGAGCCTTTTGATAGGTTAAGTTAAGTACTTATAGGTTAAGTTAAGCCTGCTTTTATTTCGTTTATGATTGATTTATTTTAATAATTCCAGATTAATGATGTCGAAAGTCATAAAATTGTAGGGAAAATAATAAAGACGAAAGTAAAAGAGCCGATGGATCAGAACAAAGGATACCGAGTCAGCTTTTTAAAACAATTAAACACTGAGGTCAAAGTTTTAATTTTAGGCGCTAGTTTCTTATAGTAAGTCTCTACTCAAAGTAGGATTTTTGTTTAATTTTTTTTAAGGAATGCATGTATTTTGGAAAATAAATTTTATGAAACAGATGTATTTATTTTCTTTGAAAGAAATATGAATAAAAATATATTTTTATGTGTAAATGGTGTTATCCTTCTCGGCCTGTGCGTGTTTATCAAGAGCCAGTAGTTATGGTGCAGCCAAAACCATGTATAAGCCCGCCAAAACCATGCGGAGTGGCGACGAGATGCCCGACGGCGCAGTGGAGGAGCGTCAACTTCACAGAGACCGACGGGCCAAAAACCACGATGAGCGCAGATAGAAGGAGATCCTCGATGGTTTTCGACAAAATCGAAACAAGAAGCTTGGACATCCGAGCGACTAGTCCTGAAAGAGTCGGAGTTTACGCACACGAAAAACGAATTTCGACTCAGACCGAAGCCCCCGGTTATGAATTCATGGGGAGATTCTTTCCTGCGAGACATAGTGTGACGTCAAATGTTGAAAAAGTGGAAAAAGCGACTTCCGTCAGCAATGCTCGATTTTGGAACGCCAAATCGGTTTCAAGAAGATCGATGCCAGTAAGCGATCGTCGCCATTCGGAAATTTCAACAAAGTCTGTAGTAACAGATATCCATGGCGTCCCAATGAAAGAAGAAGTCCGACGTTCCATTTATGCTACAAGCGTACCTTTAAAAGATAGTGAATACGTTGAGAGAAAATACACACGAAGTACCCAAGGGTATGTATCAGAATATAAAGAAGAAAAAAGAGAATCCAAGGTGGTTGAGCCGCCAAACTTTGATCGCCATCGTCAAACAATCGCTTCTCAAATATCAACTCAAGACGGTCGAAAATATTCAGAAATGCAAACATTTCGACAAAGCGTCTCAGACGCAAAAAAAGATGATGATGACGATGCAAGATTTCGACGTTCGAATGTAGTCTACGAAAAACGCAGAAGTTTCACACAAACAGACGGAAACAGGCATACTTTGGATACGATTACCACATCCGAATATGAACCAAGATTTCGAAATTATCGTCCGACCGTCGTTTACAAATCGATTTCCAAAAACGAAACAATCGAAGATCCTTTAAACACAACTGTCACCAGAAAAAGTATAATGGAAGAAACAAATGTCGTCCCAATTCATCAAGAACGGCGTAGAAGACCAGTTGAAACTCAGACATTCGATTCTAAATGTCTTTTGTCACCCAAAAAAAATTTTGAAAGAACCGATTATTACAACGACATAAGACCCGCGGCAGATTGCGAAAAAGGACAATGCAATTTGACTCCCAAGATAAAATTTTACCAATAATTTTAAATGTATAAAAAGGAATCAAAATAAAAGCACCTGATTTATGGAGAAAAAGATCTACAAGGAAGACAAACTTAATAAATGAAAATTGAAAAGATTTTATTAATTTTTTTAATACAAAACTACCTTGTTTTATATCACAAATAAAGTAAGCTTAAAAATATGTCAACCATACAAAAAAAAATAATATAAGTGCATTAAAATTTACGGATTTAATAGGACAAAAAAAATACTAACAATTTTAAGAAGTAGTTCACTACGTAAATAAAAAAATGAGAAATGATTCAGTTCATTCTTCTAACGCTGAATACGAGGAAATTAGCACCTGGAAAAAATTTCAATTTTTGTCATTTAAAATGCTGTTTTCAAGATTGGAGGGAATCGTTTAAGATTTAGGGGCTTCCTGGAAAGTTAATAGCTTTGTTCCAACCGCAGTTTGAAACTCCTGGAGCATGCGCAGAAGGATTTGCACGTCAGATTTGACAGACAAACGATTTGAGCGACGTCAGATTTGACGTCTATGTCCTTCTGCGCATGCTCCAGGAGTTTCAAACTGCGGTTGGAACAAAGCTAATATTTTCCCACACTTCTTAGTTTTGAAGTTTGACGATAGGAAAGTTTTCCTTAATCTTATTTGTTGTGGAACAAACTTTTACCTGATTTTATCACGACTGAGGTAATTGAGGTAGAGGGTAAATGATGTCGTAATGTCCAGGTCTGTACAGTAGATGAACCATAGGATCTTCGCACCCTTCTGGGAAATCATGAGCGATCACTTCAGAAACTCCGCCACGGTCCATATAACGCACTCTGATTCCAACATTAAGAGCAGAACTCAAGGCGATTATATGAATATGATCGCTCTCCCTATACATAGGCTCGACTTCCTTAAAAAATTGTAAATTCAAACCTGAAGAAAAAAAACTTACTTGTCGGCAAAAATCGACGACAGAGCGATTTCCTTCGATGAAATTTTGATAAAAGTCTGTCTTTTCTTGAAGATGAGCGGAAGCATAAGACGAAGGTAGACAAACATAATCCGAATATCCTTGATCATTAAACATTTTATACAGCTCTCCAGCACTTTCTTGTCCCATCCCTACTTTATTGACAACTTCCATAAACTAAAAAACAAAATGTACATACACAAAAAATATAAACTTACGACATCGTGGAAATCTTCTAAAGTAAATTTAGGGAAGTTCAAAGCGATCATCTTATCTTTACTCCTTTTCGCAAGTTCTCGGAAGCTAAAAAAATGCATTTAAGGGAAATTCAAAAAGACAAATTTTACCTTTCGTATTCT
Source organism: Orius insidiosus (assembly GCA_014119065.1). NCBI lineage: Eukaryota > Metazoa > Arthropoda > Insecta > Hemiptera > Anthocoridae > Orius > Orius insidiosus. The sequence continues at coordinate 61,119 of JACGAQ010000229.1, forward strand.
TCTTTTTTGTCTAAAAGATGTTCAAAATATGCGAAAGCGAACGCCCTAAAAAAACAATTTCCATCCGGGCGAGTGCGTCTGAATGAATCGTACTTTCCACACAGGTTTTTCACTTTGTCCTGATAAATTTCATCGTTTTTATATTCTTGGATTAGATTGGCGAGAGTCTCTTTTTGACCAACAAATGGTATTTTGTCAGATATCTAAAATTGAAAGAGAAAAAAGTCATTTTTTGGAGTGAAACAAAAGGAATTTAGGTGCTCCTGTAATATGCAGACTACCATTTGGATTCTTCAATTCAATTCAAAAGTAAAAAAACAGAATTTTTGAGAATTTTTTGGGGGGTTTTGCTAAAAAAAATGAGATTTTAACAGACTTTTAGAACATTCTTCTCTGCTTTTGTCCAAAAACAATCCTTTTAGTGGGATTTCAATTTATTTTCGTTTACAACCCATTTTATCACACCCGCAATGTACGATATTGTAATACCCTCCAATGCAAGGTTTTCTATAAAGGTCTTCCAGGTCTACCACCCCATAGAGGAAAACTGATTAGTGATCGTTAAGTTGTCTATACCGGCCACAATTTTCATGAGATAATATCCAAATTTTCACAAATTCTTCCTTCAGCAGTTGTCTTGAAAACGTTCTAACTTTTAATAGAAATTCGCCTAAATGGCAAACATCTGTCTTTCAAAAATTGTTAATACTGGCCATACTACTGTACCAAATTTCACCAAATTTTTACCAAATACTAATCGAAAGGAATTCATTGAGAAAATTTTGCTAGTAGGGAGAAAGAGATCTTCACGCCCATTCCGTACGGCCTGGGTTGGCAAAGACAATTTTTTCTGCCTTGTAGGGGCAGCAGACCAAACTTTAATTGGATTTTAGGGCGCTTTCGACTGTTCTTAACTAAGGAAACGACCTTTGTACAGAGTTTACCAAGAAATAAAGAATAAAAATTATATTATTGACAGGAAGAAATCAAGCAACACCGCAAGATAAGAAACGAAATTTAAGTACCTCTTTTTCAATTTCTCTGTGCTGCTGAATAATGAGCTCTCTGGGAAGCTGGGACTGCTTAAAAAAAATCAAAATAAACTTTTTATTATTAAATATAAATAAATTTACCTTTAGTATCATTCTCATCCATGACTGCCTAATTTAATTAATGCAGAAATAACGTAGACCCATCAACTTGACATAGTTTTTTAAAAACTACACAAAAATTCAATTTTGAAACCTTATTTTTGAAAAAGAAATTTTTGAAAGTAGGTAATTTTTTTCCGAAAAGATCAACTTTAAACGCAAAAATTTTAAAAATAAAAATAAAAATTATTTTGTGTGAAATGTAAGCACAAGTGAAGACTTCTCAATATTTAGTTTCAAAAATACTCGCAGCTTACAAACAAGAACATCGACTTCAAAAAATTGCATTCTGAAAGAAATACCTAATAAGCGAGTTTTTATTTTTTGATATCTATAAAATTTAAATTTTTAAAGCTTGTAATAAAAAAAAATTATTTGTTTTTGAAGTTTTATTTTATGTTCTATCGATATAAAATCGATTAGTAAAGGTTAACCTTTTTCCAAGTTGTTGTCTTCCCCTTGGAAACTCTCCCTCAACTATCACGATGGTACGTATTCATTTTTAGATATTTTATCCACGAATATCAAATAAAATGTAATCAATCTAACGTTTATTCGATTTCTACTATTTAATTTGTATTATTTTCTGTTTATTTGATGAAAAAGTTGATTTATTTTTGTATGTTTTTTTGACAGGTTAACGTTCCCAAACAGAGGAAGACCTTCTGCAAGAAATGCAAAATCCATAAGCTCCATAAGGTGACCCAGTATAAGAAGTCGAAGGAAAGGCGTGCTTCGCAGGGTAGGAGGAGATACGACCGAAAACAACAGGGTTTCGGTGGTCAGACAAAACCGATTTTCAGGAAGAAAGTGAGTTTTTCATACTCCGGTTACCGGTTTTTTGAGGGTATCTTTATATCCGTTCATTACTTGGATTGGTAGTTAAAGACTGGTGATTGAATACCCTGAGTTACTGCCTAGCGTATTCTTTAGTTCTAGCAGTTTTATTGTCTGTCGACCAATAAGCACTTTTCTTTAGTCTTCTGACCTTTCTCTTAGCCAGGTTTCAAGCGTTTTCCATGTTCTTTTAACCCAAAGACCTTATTTTACTTGATGTTATTGCACTCTTTGGTCTTTTAGTTGGAGGGACTTTTTTTTTACTGCTTATGACAGTTCTTTATGGCCTTCTGGACATTAGGATTCTTTTAGAAAGATTTTCAAGCGTTTTACTTGCTCTTTGAGCATAAAAAGAGCCTATATTTCTGATATTCTGTCGCCTTCTTTGGCTTTTTAGCTTAAGAAACACTCTGTCTATTAGGGGCTGATTGCTTGTGGTTGGAGACTATAGTTTTCTATGGTCTTCTGCTTCTTATACCCAGATTTATAGCGTTTACTTTGTTCTTTTAGCCCAGAAGACCTCATTTTACCTGATTTTCTTGCGCTCTTTGATCTTATAGTTCAAGGGACATCGTTTAGCTTGGCCATCTTCTTATGACTTAGGTTTCTTTGGTCTTCTGGTCAATAATTACTCTTTTAGCTGGATTTCAAAGCGTCTTCTGCCCTAAAAATAACCCTTTTAGCTAGATTTCCATGGGTTTTTTTGGTCTTCTGGTCAATTAGTACTCTTTTAGCTGGATTTTCATGCGTTTTCCTTGCATGCAAGCCCCAAAAAAGCCCATTTTCCTGATGTTCTGGTGCACTTTTAGGTTTTTAGGCAATGGAACACTCATTGTATTTGGGGCTGATAGCTTGTGACTTGAGACTTCAGTTTCTATGGTCCTCTGCCCCTTTTAGCCAGATTTTCAAGCGTTTTCCTTGTTATTCTAGCCCTGAAGACCTCATTTTACTAGATTTTCTTGCGCTCTTTGATCTTATAGTTCAAGGGACATTTAGCTTGGCCATCTTCTTATGACTTAGGTTTTTTTGTCTTCTGGTCAATAAGTACTCTTTTAGCTAGATTTTCAAGCGTCTTCTGCCCTAAAAAATACCCCTTTTAGCTAGATTTTCATGTGTTTTCTTGTCCTTTATGCCTAGAAATCTCTCTTCTAATTTGACTTAATTTGTCTTTTTTTTTAGGCGAAAACCACCAAGAAAATTGTGTTGAGGATGGAATGCACCGAATGCAAATACCGCAAACAGGTTCCCCTCAAGAGGTGTAAGCATTTTGAATTGGGTGGTGACAAAAAGAGGAAGGTAAGTCATTTCTCATTTTTCCATTCCGTTGATCATCTAATTTTATTCTTTTTTAGGGCCAAATGATCCAATTTTAGGAAGTGACATCTTTACAAACTTTTTATATAAAAAAATTTGGCTGAATAAAAAACTCTTTTTATTATTTACTTTACAAAATATTTTACTTTGTACAATCCCTTCATAAGTTACATCCTGAGGAGTTCCGGGTCGACATTTTCTTGCTTCATTTTATTTTTGACTGCTTGGATCGGAACCTACTTGGACCATTTTTATGTATTTAGCAATCGCAGGATCTGTTTCTTCCGTTTTGACTTCTTCAGCTTCATTTTCTTCGAGTTCCTGAAAAAATGACTACTTATGAAAAAAGGATTTTTCTAGACCACAGAATCGAGGAATAAACGTTTAGTAGGGAGAAGCAGTAAAGTTATGTCACTAACTCCATAGATATCTACTTAACGGATGGTTACCCTTAGTAGGACATTTAGCTGTCCATCCCCAACGGGATCGTTGGGAAAGCTGGCATCCCCAACGAGACAGTTGGGAAAGGCATCCCCAACGAGATCGTTAAGAAAGCTGGACGTATGGACATTAGCCACCTCACTTACGGGTTTTTTGCTGGTGTCGTTGTTTTCGTCGAGCTGTTGAGGTGGAGGAAGAGAAACATTGACATCTTTTTTATCTTCAAGTTCAGGAATAGACCCAAGCTTTAAAAACAAAATTAATAAAACACCAAAAATTAAACATCGCTAAAAACCTTAGTTTCTAATAGTCGAAGTTCGGCTTCTATCTTGCTTATTTTGATCGAAAATAAACAATTTGTTGGCACAAGATTCAGAAAAAGCGTTTATGAAGTCGACAATGTTGAGGGCGAAATGGTTAAAAAATGTGACCAAACGTTTTTGGTGGATCGGCGGAGCCTGAAAAATTAAAAAAGGAAAGTCGCACCAGCTCTTCTTGGCTAAATCATATTTTGTTTACCTCTGTCAAATCTGGTTTGCTGCTACCTAAAGAATTAAGCCTTTCGTCAATACCTGAGTCTACCTTCGGATTTGACATTTTACAAGAAAAACATCAAGAATCTCAATTTTCCATTTTAAAAATAATAACTTATAATATTAGTTTGTAATGCAATAATAAAGTTATCAACAGCGCTTATCAAAAACAAAGATTATAAGCAGGAAGGTTATTAAACGTTAGCCATAGTACCATTGTTGCCAAAGTAACCCTGTTATTTATACGATTGCTGTTTTGGGCTCAAAAATTTTGGCAAAACAAGAAATATTTGACTACCAACCTAAATACTTTAATACATAGTTTCCTTTGATTTTTGACAGAGAAAAACCATTAATGAAAATCCTGTAAAAATCCCTGTTATTCATATGAATGCTGTTTTTGGGCACAAAAATTTTGGCAAAACAAAAAAAAAATTTGACTACCAACCTAAATACTTTAAAATTGTGTTTTCTCTGTCAAAAATCAAAGAAACTAAAGAAAATCTTGAAAAACAGGGTTGAATGTCTAAAAGCATTTTCTGTGAAAAACTTGAAAAAAAAAATCCTGTTAATTTTAGTTTCTTTGTGAAAAAAACGAGAAAAACTTCTAAATTTGCTGTGAAAATGGGTTTCTCTGTCTATAAACAGAGAAAACTCCTAAAAACCTACAAAATTTAGTTTCTCTGCCAAAAACGAGAAAAACTTCTAAATGTACAGTGAAAATGGGGTTTCTCTGTCTACAGAGAAAAACTCCTAAAAATCCTGCAAGATAATAGTTTCTCTGCCAAAAACCGAGCAAAACGCCTGAAAATCCTATTAAATTTGAGATTTTTGGTGAATACGTCCTGATTCCTCTTAAAATACCAAATGTGGAAATATCTACTTTTTCTCAAGACTAGAAACCTTACTAATTAGTAACTATTATTACTAATTATTAGTGTACCCTTTGGCCAGAAGGCTAATGACACCCTGCAACGCTGGTTTAAATCAAAATTAAAAATAAAACAATTTAAATTTTATAGTTTATTCAATTTTATGCATAATATACAAGGTGCGAATTAAAAAGAGTGGCAAATACACATGGTGTTTTTGACTGAGCAGCTACATCCGTGTGAAGAAATTATGGCTGTTCCCCTAAAACAAAATAAATAAAAACAACAAAAATAATCACTAAAAGTGCATTAAATTTAAAAAAAATTTAAATAGCAATTACCGTTTTACTGGGAATTATTACTGGCGGATGTTGAACCTTGAACAGCAAGACCAGATCCTCCACTTGCTACGCTTCCCGTACTTCCGGCATCTATTGAAAATTAAGAAGAAAAAACAAAATAATATAGGACTTTACCTTTAGTTTGGGAGTCAGAGTTATCGGTGACAGAACCACCTCCTGCACTTAAGCCACCAAGACCAGCAAGATCTGAAATAAGTCGTCAATAAAATGCACACCAAACTGTAGTAACTAATAACCTCTCTTTTTACTGCCAGAATTTTCACCATTTCCAGTCGACGAACCCATACCTCCAAGGGAAACACTTCCTGCTGTGGCATCTAAAATTGGTTAATTTTCATATTATTGAGGGATAGTTGGTTAGGTTAAACAATAAAAATTACCTTTGGTCTTGGAGTCTGAGCCGTCAGTCACTTGGCCACCTCCAGCACTTAATCCGCCCAAGAATGCTCCATCTAAAACAGCATGAGTGGTACACCAATAGGAAATTAAGACTTTTGGCATGACGGTTTCAACACAAATTATTCTTCCTGCAAAACCTAAGTCAACAGAATGGCTCCTTGACCCCTTCTTCATCAATTTCGGAAAAGAGCGGAAGAGGTTAGAAGTTATGAGCACACTTCCTCCATTTTTTTTACTTCACCAATGAGACAACAGTAAATTTATTACCAAAACAGTATATCTATCACTAACCTTTCTCTTCGCTGTCTGAATTTCCTGCTTGGCTACCTTGCCCTCCAAGAGAAACACCTCCTGCTGCTACGTCTAAATTAAAACAATTAATTTACTTTCATTTTTGTGAGCTTTTATTAACCTTTATTTGTTGCAGCAGTCCCTCCTTGAAGCGCAGTACCAGAACCACCTGTCGCTACATCTCCTTGAGATGCGGCATCTATTCATTAAAATAATAATAATAATTTTAAAAAATAAATTCAATTTATTTTATTACCCTTAAAGCTTTCTGAACCAATAGGGTTTCCTAGAAAACAATAAAAATATTATTTGTTTTTTTAATTAGCTTAAGTTACCAGAAGCTTGGAGTGCAAGGAGTGCAGCAAGAAAGAATATGACTGGAGACATTTTGTTACTGAATATTTTACTATTTTTTCCTTTCTTTTATACCGAAAGAAAAACGTTTTCTTTAGATAATTTCATTCGTCATTATCAACTTTCAAAAAGTTTGGGTTTTTCAATTGAAAAATGTCCATCACCTGTCATAAATTGACAATAATTTATATTCTTTACAATGATATCTGATATCATGGGATCTGCAGATACTTTGGAAAAACGTTTTTGTCAACCATGAATAAAGGAAAGAGTTTGGGTGGCTTTCGCCATATTTCCATGGCAGAAAGATAAGAGTTAAAGCTTTCCAAGAGTTTTTATTATTGAAAATTTAGACAAGTTTAAAATTTATGCTTTTTTTTTTACAAGTTTAAAACATTTTAAGAATATAAGTAGAATTATGGCTAATTGATAACTTAAAACAAAATATAATTTAATATATGTAGGATAAAAAATTATTAGAGAACAATCGGGATGATATCACACAAGCAGATCTACTTAACTCATTTCACATCTTCCTAGAACAAAATAAATAAAATATACAGATTTCATTAAAAAAAATATTTACACAAAATAAATTTTTAGGTTTGCTGTTTATTCTCTCTTCTATGTTTTCTGAGAGCAGCCCACGCAATATATCGCCATTTACTGAATCTTATGAAAGGAGGAAAAGAAGGAAAATTAATGAAAAAACGATTCTGTGACTTTTTGGTCCAAAGTTAGGTGTATATGGTTTTCTAGGTTTTGAACTGTTTTATTGTTAATTTGAGTAAATATTATTTCCACCTTGCAGGCCATTGTTGGTCTTTGTCGGTCAAAGGGACGTAGACGACGCCCATCAATTTCGTGCGGACGACTTGCCCGTCGTCGGTTTTGTCGATCTGCTCAAGATGCTGGTCACCGTTCGCTGGTCCTATCGGAACGATAAGTCTTCCGCCGGGGGCTAACTGGTCCACTAACTAAAATAAATCATTTATTTTAAATTGATAATAATAAAATAATTTACATGTTGAGGTAATTCGGGAGAAGCGGCTCCCACATGGATGGCATCATATGGCGCACTTTCAGGATAACCTTTTCTCCCATCGCCCACTACAAAAAAACTGTAATGAATACAGGAATAATTAATAAAACAAAATCAACCTAAAAGCTTTAAAGTTCCATTTTCTAGAAGTTCAGGATGATCAGAATTGACGTTTTTCTTCGAATATTCTACAAGTTCGGGGATATGATCGATGCCAATGGCTTGGCCATTGGGAGAGACAAGTAACGCCATACATGCAGTCAAATAGCCAGAGCCAGAGCCAACATCCAGCGCTTTTGACCCAGGATTCAACCTCGACTGAAGCAATTCTAAAGCATGAGCATGCTAAAAAATATTTAGTTTTAGATATGAATCTAAATGATTTACCATATGAGGAGCGCTTATAGTAACGCCATAGCCGATACCCTGCGGAACATCCATATATGGGTTATTCGTCACATATTTACCCCTATCCACTTTCGCCATCACATTTTCAACCTTATCCGTACGAATAATATCATTTTCTTTAAAAAATGTCAATTTATTATCAAAATTAAAAAAATTTTACTTCTCAAATTTTTGATGAGGTCCAGATTCGTTTTTCCATGGGACCTCCACGCCATGGTTCCACAAAAGAAAATCCCAAATACGATAACGTGAATAGGCTTAAACATAAGTTCTACAAAACAAAATAAATAAAATCCTTCTTATCTCAACTCACTGATAATGAAAGTGTGATAACTCTTATCAAAAAAAATTGAGAGAAAATCGAAATACGTTTGATTGGCTGTTGCTAGGATACACAATACTGCGTAATGTCAAATGTTCTATTTCCCTAAGAAAATTGGCTGCGACGTTCTGGAATTTTTAAAAATTTGATTAATTGCAAAAATTTGAAATTGATATATTATTTATTTACAAATTTTATTGATTTTTAAAAATCATCGGTTTCAGTCAACTTTTTTTAGTTAAGTCGTAGGTTAACGTGTTGTTATATTTGTGAAAAACGTGAATTTGTGACTTTTTTTAAAAAGTGAAAATGATTAATTTTGAAGAAACAGCTAAAGAGAAGTACTTAAAAGTTAAAGATCTGATAGAGAATGCATTTAAAACGGATCCGGCGAATTTTCCATACAAATCGAAGTACGAAGCACGTGACATTTTAAAAGAATTGGAGGAAATGCTGAAGGAAAAAGAAGAAAAAGGGGAGATAGAAGATGCGATGCTGAGTGCTGTGTATACGCTCAACGGTACCATAAGTATGGATGTCGAAGAACCAAGTTTGGGCGAAACGTACCTTCAGAAGAGCCTCGACATTGTTAAAAACCGTGAAACCCATAAATATTTCGTTTTGTCCACATTGTGCACTTTAAACCAGCTCGCTTTGTTGTATTCAATGCGCCTTGATGAAGAGAAACCATTATTTATTTAGAAAAAGCTGAAAATTTATATCAAGAGTATAAAGAATTAAGCACAGATGTTCCGTTTGGCTATCATACTTTATTCACTGGCGAAGAAGATGTTGAAAAGGGAAGCGAGATGTTCGAAAAGACGCACACGCTTACGCTTTTTTATAAAGCTCAGGCTTACAAAGCAGCTGGTAATTCAATCAAGGCTGCTGTGTACTGTCATAATACACTGAAAAGACAGCTGGAGACGAAAGACTTTGATAAAATTGACTGGGCGATCAATGCTGCGTCGCTGTCGGCTTTTTTTACTGAGCATAACGCGTTTAAGGAAGCGAGGCATCATCTTGCTGCTGCGATCCATGTCATCAACTTAAGACATAAAGAGCTCGATGAAATACAAGAGAAGAACGAGCAATATGAAAATTGGTACTTCATACTTTAATAACAGTTTTTTTTATTGTTGGTGAAAGGAGCTTCTGGTGCATTAGAGCAATACACCTATTGCATCTGTTGGGTGGCAGGACTGGGAGTTTTAGGTCATCGCTTTATGTAGGTTGGGATTTGTGGTTTTCTATGATCTGGGGCTGCTGAACTGTCATGCTGGTAGGGTGCTGTGGGAGTTGGATAGAAGTTAGATCTGATAAATCGCTGTTTGTAGGGCTTTATTACTGTTATTTTCACAGGCCTGTTAAATGAAGTTTTTTGCTGGAAGGATGCTGTTGGAGTGGATATAAATTGGACCTCATGGATTAATGTTTCTTGGGCTGAAGTATTGTCACTTTTTGGCTGTTAAAAGAAGTTTTGCTGGAAGGATGCTGTAAGGGGAGGGGGGTGGATATAAGTTGGACCTCATGAATTACTGTTTCTGCGGCTGCAGTATTGTTACTTTTTGGCAAAGAAGGTCTTTGCTGGATCATGCTGTGGGGGGTGGATATAAGCTGGAACTCATAAATTACTGTTTCTTGGGCTGTAGTATTGTCACTTTGTGGCTGTTAAAAGAAGGTTTTTGCTGGGAGGATGCTCTGGGGATTGGATATAAGCTGGAACTCTTAAATTTCGTGGGCTGTACTATTGTCACTTTTTGGCTGTTAAAAGAAGTTTTGCTGGAAGGATGCTGTAAGGGGGGTGGATTTAAGTTGGACCTCATGAATTACTGTTTCGGGGGCTGCAGTATTGTCACTTTTTGTCTGTTAAAAGAAGGTTTTTGCTGGAAGGATGCTGTGGGGATTGGATATATTAAGCTGGAACAAATAAATTACTGTTTCTTGGGCTGTAGTATTGTCATTTTTTGGCTGTTAAAAGAAGTTTTTGCTGGAAGTATGCTGTAGGGGTGGACACAAGTTTGAAGTCATGAATTTCAGTATTGTCATTTTTGGCTGTTAAAAGATGTTTCTTGCTGTAAGAAAGCTTCAGGAGCAATCTCTAGAGCTACATAACTGTCAACCTAAACCAAGAATTCATAACTGTAGGCCTGTTGGGCTTAAAAATTCACCTTTTGGTTGTTATAATGTTAAAAGGAAGCAATTCAGTTTAGATCTCTTGAACTTATTTGTTCATTTTCAGGCTTGAGCAGTACAAATACAGAAAAAGTGACGTCTACCGATGTTGGGTAAAATACTGCATAAGTTTATTAGACGTCTCAAAAGATAGATTGATGGAAACCAACGAAATAAAAACACCTCCAGGTACGCCAACAGTATTATTCAAATGCTAAAAATCCATTACAGAAATACTGCGGAACAAAATATTCCCTCTGGAACTTGAAGCGAGCGAAAAACTTGTCCCATGCTCTTTCGCTTTGACGTACGATGATGCTAAATCGATCGCTCTTTTTGGCCAAAGCTGCGTAAATAAAGCAGTCGAATACTACACTATGGAAGATCACGCTTCCGACCATGTGGTCATCATGCAGGATTCTAGTCAGTTTTATATGTTCCTCGCATTTTTCGAAGAAGACGAATCAAAGTAAATTAATAATAAATAAAAATAAAGTTACTAATTTTTCATCCAGGAAATACAAATTATACAAAAAGAGGGCAGAAATCTTAAATAAAATTGTATCTCAGCTTAACGAAAGTTGCTATCTGGATTTGTGTCGAGAGATATGGTTCGATTTAGGCTTTACCAATTCATCGCTTGCAGAAATTAAAGCAGCAAAGGTAAAATAAGCAGTTCAAAATTTGATGACATTCTTTTTGCAGTATTCTCAGTTTCAGTCTTCTCAAACAGGCTCGAAATTAAACAGCATTTTAATCGAGTCGATAAATTTTTTCCAAAAGTATATCAACTCCTTTAATGATCGGAGGTAATTTAAATAATTAATTTTTTTGCCCTAATTTATTTTTTATTAAGGACAAACAAAGCTCCTGAAAGGTTTCCTGCTGAATATGAAAGGAATGTACTTCTATGCCATTTATGCGTCGCCCAGGCACATTCAAAGTTTGTCAATCTAGATCGAAACAAAGCCATCGATTTAGTCCAACAGAGCCTTCAGTACTATCAGGTATATTTTGTATACATTTTGAAATTTTAACTATAATTTTTTTTTTTTTTAAAGAAAATTATCGACTATTGTGACAAAAATCATGATGCTTCAAAGGAATTTTTGGCTGAGCTTGGAATGTGTAAGGACATGATCACTCTCCTTCCGTTAAAACTTCAAAAATTAATTGGTTAATTATTTATTTAAGTTTTTGCTTTGTATTAAATTTTTTTAATTTATCAAAATGGAAGTTTTTGTTAGAACCACTTTATTTTGACAGCTTTTGGAAATGGGTAAAATACTAGTCAGGAGCGGCAGATTTGGTTGTTCTTGGCTGTGAGGTGAAGGAAAATGGGATTTCTGGGAAGAAAATCAGCTTTTAGACATAGAAATCCATTTTTTGCAGGATTTTTCGAGTTTTCATCCATATTTAGACAGAGAAACCCCATTTTCATCTGATTTTTAGGAGTTTTCCTCAATTTTTTGATAGACACCTAGTTTTTAAGGGGATTTCCTGAAGTTTTCCTCGTTTTTTAGACTTAGCTACCTCATTTTAGCATAGACATAGTAACCCATTTTTTCCGGGATTTTTCAAGTTTTCCTCAATTTTTCGACAAAATGGGATTTCCAGAAGTTTTTAGCGAGCACACACTTTCCTGTAGCCTAATTTGTCCGTTAAAATCGTTTGCATTGTTGATTTGCCTACTTCTGGGAACATGTCTGCAAGATCCCGGACAGTCGCACGTGGATCTTCTAGAAGTTTTCCTTCAATTCTTGCCAATAATGCTTGGTCAACGGACGATTTCCTCCCCCTCCCTTCCTCGTCGTGCACGCTGTTTCTACCGCCAGAAAACTCAGCACACCACTTCCTAACGTTGCGCTCATTCATAACATTGCCATAAATAGCCGTCAAACGTCTATGAATTTCGACCGGGCGAAGTTTCTCCGCGTTTAGGAAACGGATGACGGAGCGAACTTCACAACCGGCGGGATTCGGCACCGGGACGTCCATGTCCATCGCAACACTGGATAAGATAGAGAGATGAGACCCGGTGCGATGTGGAGGGAGAACTTCCCGCTACAAGCTAGTGCTACCATCTGGCAGAATACTTCGCCCGTACAGCGGCAAAATACAAACGGTCTTTAATTTTTGGACATCCCTCGAAGCAGGATTTTTAAGGTTTTCCTCTCAATTTTTAGGGAGAGAAACCCCACTTTTATGGGATTTATAGGAGTTTTCCTCAATCTTTTGACAGGCACCTAATTTTTAAGGGGATTTTCAGAAGTTTTTCTCACTTTTTTTTGGATTTTTTCATGTTTTTTTCTTCTTCTCTTCAATTTTTAGGGGGGGGGGGGACTTCACTTTTATGGGTTTTTATCAATTTTTTGATTAAGAAATCTCATTTAACAAGATTTTTAGAATTGTTTTTTTAAATTTTAGACAGAAATCCCATTTTTATGACTTTCCCTCAATTTTTGACAGAGTAACACCGAGAGGATTTTCATGTGTTTTTTCTGCAGGATTTCGCCTCAATTTATAGAAAGAGAAACACCATTTTAGCAGATTTTTAGGGGGTTTTTTCCCTCGATTGTTAGGGAGGGAAACCCCACTTTTAAGCGTTTTTCTCAATTTTTTGATCGAGAAACCTCATTTAGCCAGGATTTTTTTGTTTCAATTTTTAAACAGAGAAACCCCATTTTCATCGGATTTTCAGTTTTCCTCAATTTTTTGACAAACACCCAATTTTTTAGGGGATTTTCAGAAGCTTTTCTCGTTTTTTAGACATAGAAACCCCATTTTAGCAGGATTTTTAGGTTTTTTTAAATCTCAATTTTAGGGAGGAAAACCCCACTTTTATGGGTTTTCTCAATTTTTTGATAATGAAATCTCATCTACATTAAGCAAGATTTTTGAAGTTTTTTTTCAATTTTTTAGACAGAAACCCTATTTTTTTTACTTTGCCTCAATTTCTTGACAGAGGACTTTCATATGTTTTTCTCGTTTTTTGGCCTTAAAAATCTCATTTCTACAGGAGTTTTTCCTCAATTTTTAGAAAGAGAAACACCATTTTTAATCAGTGTTTAGATATATAAACACATAATGCAGGATTTTTAGGAGTTTTTGTAATTTGTTAAATTTTTAGGGGCTTTACACAGTTTTTAGACAAAGAAACTTGATTTTCATAGCATTTTCAGAAAATTTCTCGTTTTATTTAACAAAAACCCTATTTTTAAAGGATTGTCGGGAATTTTCCTACTTTTTTAACTAGGGTTTCTCTCCCTTGATTACTGCGGTTCTTTAGATGACAAAAACGAAATGAGCCACTATTTTTTTTTGTCCACACATGTTCCAAAAAGTTATGTTGGCACACCTAGAAACGGTGAATAGATAAGGCTGGCGACTAGTTTTGTTTTTTATTATTATTACATACAGAAACTAACAATTTTTGAACATACTTAAAGAACATAAAAATGGAATTGTAATATAGAAAGTTTAAACTTCGATTTTATAACCGACGAGGTTCATTTTTCCGATGCATTCACCGATGTAGAACCAGCAGGCGACTTCGGTGGCCACCAAAGTGTTCACCCAAGCTTCCTGAAAGATACAGAATAATTAAAGAAATTTAAGCCAAGTTTATCTACCTTAACGGTCAATTGCTTCCATTTTCCGGTTTTTGCGCTCGAGATGATATTTTTAATTCCGCGGCTGATTCCAGCCATCTCGCCTGGTGAAGGTGGAGTCAGTTCGACTTTGGCGTATTTCAAGAAAGTCGCCAAATTTGGCTTCGCACTCGCAATAATTCCTAAAAATATATTTTTTAAAGAAATCCGCAGTTCTTTTCCCCAAAAGAAAATCAAAATAAACTTCAATCCACAACTTCCATGTCTGTTTAATTTACAAGATTAAATAATTTTCATTTTATTACCTTTTACAACGGCTGCCATTGCTGAATATAAATTAAAGAGGCCGAAAAAACCAAGAATCAAAATGGAAAAATTCAGATTTTTTTCGACACAGAAGGTTAAAAATGAACCCTGATAATAAAAACCCAATGCCTTTTAAATCTTTACTTATCATCTGCTAAATTGCTCAAAATGTTCATAAATATCTAAAAATCTTCTCTTTTTCAATAAAATTTTATTGAGTGAAAATTTTGAAAAATAAAAGTAAAAGAAGGAAATTAAAAAATCGATGGTTAAAACTCGATTTAGAAGGTTATTCAAAGTTACCTTTTATAATATCGTGAAATAATAAATTTTCTTTGAAAAGATTAGATTGATGTTCTTTCTTAGTATAGAAAATAAATAAAATCAATATTTCATTCTTCTCTTACATTTTTCAAGTTTTTAAGTTTTTCATTTTGGCTTTCTTTAAGCTATAAGGTGAGTTTGATATTACTAACTCTTATGAAATCAAAAATGTGGTTGACCATCTGATGATAAAATTGGTTTAAAATTTGTCTTTTTTCAGTTTCTTCGCGATTGAAAATGTTCGATTATGTCAGGAAAAGGGTCCAGATCTCTTTTCACTAAATATTTGTTTAGAGGAGGAAAAATTGTAATCGCTGTCGAGTTGTCCTGTTTCGTCGCTTCGTATCTTGGCTGGAGGCATCTTAATCATAACCAGGGTAAAAGCCGTATTCATATTTATGCATAGTAATGTATTCGCAAAACTTAGTATGAATTCATATTCATAAGGGCAACAAATTTGAAGTATGAAAAATATTTGAATGGGAGTCTCATTATGAATGTTTTCTTCATAAAAGTATTCATATAGCTAAAATTTATGAATATGAATTCAGATGTTAACTTGTGATATGAATGCGAGTATGAATGTATTCATATTGCTAAAATTTATGCTAGTGTGAACTGTGAATCATTTGATTAATCCCAAACCTGTGATAATGAATGCAAGTAATTAATATTCTCCTAGTATAAAAAACTTTTAATTATAAAATTTCTGATAAATATTCACATTTTGATCAGTAATGAATATGAAAATACCCAACTAGCTTAAAAGCCGTATTCATATTTATGCATAGTAATGTATTCATAAAGCAAAACAGTATGAATTCATATTCATAAGGGCAACACCTTTGAAGTATGAAAAATATTTGAAGGTGAGTATCATTATGAATGTTTTCTTCATAATGTATTCATATAGCTAAAATTTATGAATATGAATTCAGATGTTAACCTGTGAATATGAATGCAAGTATGAATGTATTCATATTGCTAAAATTTATCACTGCTAGTGTGAACTGCGAATCATTTGATTTATCCAAAACTTGTGATAATGAATGCAAGTGATTAATATTCTCCAGTATAAAATACTTTTAAATATAAAATTTCTGATAAATATTCACATTTTTATCTATGTATATGAATATATATACTAAATTTAGCTTTTGGTTATATTTTTTCTCAATTTTATGTTTATTTTCAGATACTAGATATTATTTGTACAAAAACCAACCAGCGATTTTGGAAGCGTATTATACATTCGGCGAACAAATCTCATCCGATTGTAAAGTCCGCGATTATGATATGGTGACGTGGAAGGGCGAGGGAAAATTGTAAATCATGTCATACGCCGCTCGGTCGATTCGCTATATAATCTTTTTCGGCGGATTCGGCAGCCTCTTCTATTACTTCTCACCAGAAACAACATTGGTAATCATATGATTTTTTGTATTTCCAAATTTTCAATTTTGTTTACAGCCTACTGAATATAGAGATGATGGGAAAAGGAAGCAGTTAATCGAACATATGCTAAAAGCAGCTGAAGATAGACCAATTTATAAAGAAAAAGTCGACAAAAAATGATTCAGATACCGGAAAGTATACTTAGGAGGAACGAACAGAGGCAGGATGAAGTTCAGAAGAAAAAAGATGAAGGGCCCAGCCCTTCTGAAATTTTCAGAGACAGTTTTAAAGAGCAACAATTAAAAATTGAAAGAATTTTAGACTCTGTGGAAACCATCAAAGATCGGAACAAACTTGCAGAAACTTTTAGTCAAATTTCAAAAGATTTAAACATTTTAAACCGCTACTTTTCGACCTCCTCCATTTTCTTGATCCCTTATGACATCAAAATTTGCAAAACCGTTTTGCAAAATCTTCAAGACAGATTGACTGAATCGGAAACTAAATTGTTACCTAAGAAAAAATTTGGATTCTCGAAAAGAAGAGATGGTGTACAGAAAACTGAGAAAATAATTGAAAAGACTATTGATGTTCCGGATATTTACTTATCGGAACAATCTGGATTTTCCGATCGTAAAAACGAAAAATTATTTATGACTCAAGATGAGGTCAACAACAAAGATATTTCTCTTAACCAATTAGAAAATTGTGAAGTTTCAATTCATGGAACTCCGAATACAATTTATTTAGTTAATATTAGCAAGTGTAAGATATTTTTTGGACCTGTTATGACTTCCGTCCTAGTCGAAAACTGTAAAGACTCCATTTTACTTCTGGCTTGTCAGCAGCTACGAATACATAATACGAAAAATTCCGATTTTTATATTCATGTGACGACAAAAGCCATCATTGAAGATTCAAACCATCTTCGATTTGCGCCGTATAATTATCAATACGAAAATATCGAAGAACATTATGAAATAAGTGGTCTCAACCGAGAAAGTAACAACTGGGATAAAGTCGACGATTTTAATTGGCTCGTCAATAATAAACCTTCTCCAAACTGGTCCCTTCTCCCTCAAAATGAACGCGTCTATTAACTTTTAACTAACTTGTTTATTTTATCTGAAATTCTATAACACTTGCTTTGTATTAATAAATTATTTGTTAGACTATTTTTTCTATTACATAATTCCCTCAAATCCTCTCAGATTTATGGTGGTCCACTCTTCTTGGTTAACCTAAACTAGTACTTAATATACTCAAAGTACTTTATATACTCAGGTATTTAATATACTCAAAGTACTTTATATACTCAGGTACTTTATACTTGAAGTACTTTATATACTCAGATACCTAATATACTCAAAGTACTTTATATACTCAGGTACTTAATATACTTGAAGTACTTTATATTACCAGTGAACACCGCTGGTAAATTTCAATGACTACAGAAGTAGGAACCTAACGTCTGAAAATGAATTCACCACTAAAATCAAATATCCTGACTTAAAGACAAAACTATTGCATCCAGCTGTTCTAAATTCACTTCCAATCTTTCTTAGCCGTCCTTACATCATCAAGTTACTTTGCTACTGAAATATGTAGAAGATAATGTTGTTTAAGCTCTAAGTAAAGTGGCAGAACTTCCTGATTTCTGCCAAATAAACTCTAATCTATTTAGTTAAAAGCGCTAAGTTTCAAGACCATCAAACCAAAATTGAGAAAAAATATAAAGATTTTTTTTTTACTTTTACATTTTAATTTTTATTGCGTCTGAATTCTGCAAGGTTATTGATTTTACTATCAAACAATTAACCAATAATAGAGGAAGAAATGATTGTGATGATATTATTGGTCAATTGTTTGATAATAAAAATTTTTGGTTATTTTGTTATCAAAAATCTTAAAATAAAGTTATTTTTGATTCTGAGACAACTGGAGCCAAATCATCAGATATCAAAGTAGACTCTATAAATTATTGTCATCTTCTGACAGGTGATGGACGTCCAAACTTTTAATTGACAAGGGAGAATGAAATTGGTATCTACCTAATAAAAAATGTTATTCTTTGGGTATATAAGACACGTAAAAATAGTAAAATATTCAGTAACAAAATGTCTCCTATCATCGTCTTTCTTGCTGCACTCCTTGCATTCCAAGCTTCTGGTAACTTAAGCTATAATTTGTAATAAAATATTATTTTCATTATTTTTAGGAAACCCTGTGGGTTTAGGAAGCTTTAAAGGTAATAAAATAAATTGGATTTATTTTCATAAGTTATTTTTGTATTTTATGAATAGACGCCGCATCTCAAGGAGATGTAGCAACAGGTGGTTCTGGCACTGCGATTCAAGGAGGGACTGCTGCAACAAATAAAGGTTATTAAAATCTCACAGAAATGAAAGTAAATTAATTGTTTTAATTTAGACGTGGCAGCAGGAGGTGTTTCTCTTGGAGGACAAGGTAGCCAAGCAGGAAATTCAGACAGCGAAGAGAAAGGTTAGTGATAGATATACTGTTTTTGGTAATAAATTTACTGTCACAATGGAGAAATCAAAAAAATGGAGGAAGTGTGCTCATAACTTCTAACCTCTTCACTAACCTCTTCCGCTCTTTTCCGAAATTGATGAAGAAGGGGTCAATGAGCCATTCTGTTGACTTTAGCTTTTGCAGGAAGAATAATTTGTGTTGAAACCGTCATGCCAAAAGTCTTTATTTCCTATTGGTGTACCACTCATGCTGTTTTAGATGGAGCATTCTTGGGCGGATTAAGTGCTGGAGGTGGCCAAGTGACTGACGGCTCAGACTCCAAGACCAAAGGTAATTTTTATTGTTAAGCCTAACAATTATCCCTCAATAATATAAAAATTAACCAATTTTAGATGCTACTGCAGGAAGTGTTTCCCTTGGAGGTATGGGTGCGTCGACTGGAAATGGCCAAAATAATTCTGGCAGTAAAAAGAGAGGTTATTAGTTACAGCAGGTGTTTTGGTGTGCATTTTATTGATGACTTATTTCAGATTTTGCTGGTCTTGGTGGCTTAAGTACTGGAGGAGGTACCGTCACTGATAACTCAGACTCCAAAACTAAAAGTATTGCCCTCTTATTATTTAATATTGTTTTTTGATTCTTAATTTTCGATAGACGCCGGAAGCTCGGGAAGCGTAGCAAGTGGAGGATCTGGTCTTGCTGTTCAAGGAGCAACAGCCGCCAATAATAATTCCCAGTAAAACGGTAATTGCTTAACAAACTTTATAACAAACTATCCATAAATGAATTTATTTCAAGTTTATTAATTTAATTATTTTTTTAGGAGCGCAGTAATGATTTCTTCCCTAGGATCAGCTGCTCTGTCCATCCCCTCAAAAACACCATTTGCAACAATTTTTAATTTGCACCTTGTATAAAAAATTATACGTAAAATTCAATAAATTTAAAAAAATATATATTTCTTTTAATTTCAAGGTCAAGCCAACCTGCTCTGTAGGATAAAGGTTAAATAGCCTCTCACCTAGGAATTTGGGTTTTTGCCATGGAGAAGGGTTTTTAGCCAAAATTTTGGTTAGAACGATTTTTGTTCCCAAAAAACCCTTGATTTTTGCCATAAAAATTAGCCATACATCTAAATTCAGCCTTCTATCTTAATAAGGATTTGGTGCGTTTGGTAAAAAGTTTGGGAATTCTAGCAGTAAATAGTAAAAAATTTATAATTTATTTTGAGCGGTTTCTGCAAGAAAGAGAATTTATTAAAAACGTGCCGGCGAGGAAGAAAAGGACTAAGGTGTGAAAAAGCGATAAGACCCCACTCAACTCCCCCTATTTCTAACACGGTAAACGGATAGACAGGTGAAGGTGGTAAAAATCACAACCTTTCACCTTAAAGCCCACCCGCGACAGTTCAGTTCATTTTTTACCCTTTTTCGACCGGCTGGGATGTGGCTCCTCTAACGGCATTCGTCCGCACCAAAAACCCGCTCTTATCCGAAGTCGGGAACACTCCTTCACGTGGTGCCGTTTCTGCAGCATCTCCATTCAATCATCGTAAAAAAAGATCGCGAAAAAAAATTTTTTTTTCAAAAATTTTAAAAAAGGCTTTAAAGTTTAAGGTAAGAATCTATCAATTTAATCTCAATTTGGGGGAAAATAAGGACATGTACGATTTTATTGTATAAATATTTTGATAGTGTTTAAATAACTCATTTTTAAAATTTTTCGATTTAAAAAAATAATAATATCATCATAAACTCGGCATACAAATGGCTTGTTAGAAACATCTACTATTTTAGGTGAGGATTTTAAAGTACTAGGATAAACAGCGACAACAAAATCAGCAATTTTTGTAGGTACCTTTCAAGTTTTTCTTTTTCTAACTTTCTACTCAAGAATTACTCACTTTTTATAACCCTGGCCGCAAAAAATTTTTTTTAGTTTGTATCTGTTTACAAGTTAAACAAGTCGTGTTAGTAAAGCTTCCGTGTACGCGGAAAGTTAAACATGAAATTACTTGTAGGAATTTATCCAAAGCTCCCCTGGGCATATCCTTAATTTTTAACTTAATCTTCTAACAACTTAAAGTACCTTATTATATTTAATGTTCTTTTCCCTTCTGATTCTTGGAATGGAAGACGTAAATATTTTTAAAACCACCTGTTTTAATATTTTGTTTATAAAGTAAACATTTTGTTTAAATAAATTGTCTAGAAAAACAAAAATAAAAATTGTTTACTATTCTCCACCAGCCAGCCCTTTTTATTGGCGTTTATTGAGCTTTCGGATTTTCAGTTATTGATTTTATTGTAGGGTTAAACTTTGTTCCTTTTGTATAAAGTGGACTTTCTGGAACTTTAAAAAATCAAGCGCTGAAAATAGGGGTAAAAAAGCTTTCTTTTTTAAAATTTAAAATTGAAACCAGAGAGTTTAGGTTGAAAATCAATAAAAATATTTACATTCTAATTTTTATTGCGTATGTATGTAAGGGGGGTGATTTTACGATCAAATAATTAACCAATAATGGAGGAAGAATTCACTGTGATAACGGGTATCTCACGACGCGTTTCGGCTTAAAAAGCCTCGTCAGGTGAGCTATCACAATCATTTCTCTCTTTTCATACCTGAAGAGGCTTTTTAAGCCGAAACACGTCGTGAGATACCCGTTATCACAGTCATTTCTTCCTCCTTTATTGGATAATTATTTCTGAGGCCTGGAATATTAACGATGACTTGTCAATTATTTTCTAAAAAATCAACAAATGAAGAAAATTTCGTTATTAATTCCACCTATTATTGGCAGTCGTACAAAACACATGTTACCTCCATTTGGCTCTCCCTTAGGCTACATTCATGTCCCGGCTGCGGTTACCATGAAACCAGTTACCAATAATTAATAAAATTAATCAAATATATATATAACTATAATTGATATTTAATTTTTTTTTTTCGGTTTTAAACGAGGAAAACTCGTGAAATTCCGGTTCAAAGAGAGTTTTTCGATCGAAAGAGATGGGAAAAGCGCAAAAACCTGGTAAAGTACTGGTTTGAAGAGCTTCCAACGAAAACTTCCTTAAAGAGAAGTAACAATATAGAAGGGGAAGTATACATAGGAGGGGTAGTATAACGGAGGGGAAGTATATGGGAGGGGAAGTATAACGGAGGGGAAGTATAAGGGAACGAAAGTATAACAGAGGGGGAAGTATATGGGAACGAAAGTATAATAAAGGGAGGGAAAGTATAAAGGAGGGAAAGAATAAGGGAAGGGGAAGTTTTTTTTTTACGAAAAATTTTCCGGGTATTTTTTTTTCGAAAAATTTTTTAAGTTTTTTTTTTTGAAAAATTTTCTAAGTTTTTTTTTCAAAAATTTTTCGGGATTTCTTTTGCAAAAATTTCCCAGTTTTCTTTTTTAAATCAGCGATTTTTTTTCTGAAAAATTTTTTAAGTGTCAAGGTAGAAATAATGGGCTCTTTGGCCTAGAGATGTGCCTCTCGTAATGGGTAGCAGTATGAAATTTCTCCCTACTAAAAAAAAATAATAATTAAAAAGTGGCAATTTTTTTACACCAAAAATTCGTCAAAAATATAAGGAGTAATTGGTGAAAATTTGGTGAAAATCGGACCAACCGCAGCAGCGAATTTTTTAAAATTTCAAACAGCCATATCTACGCCATTTTTTCGAAATTCAAAAATCGCCCTCGTTACATTCTTCTTCACCGGCTAAAGAAATTTGTGTGAAAATTTGGTGAAAATCGGTTGACAAGTGTGGCCGTAAAGTGTCCCGGAACAAAATGCTACGGTCGGACGGCCGGACAGTAAAGATCAATATTCGAATTGACCCTATGGGGTCTGGAAGACCCCTCCCCAAAAACCCGACGTCGAGGGTATCACAATAACTTCTTTAAGGAAGTTAAAAAGGAGTAACGTATTTCTTGAAATAAAATATTAATAAAAAAAAATCTGATGAATTAGTTGTGTTAGTTTTTAATTATCAAAAGGATGGAAATCATTAAAAAGCGACTGCTGGATGCGTCCGTAGTGGAGGAGAAGCGAGGGAGCTTCATTTTCTTTCATCATAAAAAAGAACTAGACTTGAAGATTGAGTTGAAGTTGAGGACAAAATTTCAATCCAATTTCTCCTCCCAGCAAAACTTGACGTAATGTCAACATTTTGATTTCATAACCGAAATAGAGGATTTCCGTTTTGTTTTATTTCGAATATGAATATCCGAAAGTCAGGATTAGTCTGACAAGAAACATCTGCGCTTAGATAAAACACTTGACGGATTTAGATACGGGAAGAAAGGATCAGACGTTTTTTTCAATCAAAGGCTTTCTAGGGAGGAATATTGGAAGAGAAGATGCGTAAAATAGATTGGAAGAAGAGAGACGATAAACAGGACTATTTCACGACCGGTTTCGACCTAATAGGTCTCATTAGGTGAACTATTTTTCGTGTTTCAAATTTTTGTGTGAACTGCACTTGTCCGAGGTCCCCATCAACCAATCCCAAAACTCCAAAGCGGGACGCCATTAAATGGACAAGAGGTTTAAAGGGTTCTCATGGGCAAAAGACAAAGACAAAAGAAAGGTCCGGAACCCGTGTTTTTCGTTCAGAAAAATGTTGGACGCCCAAATACCCGGTAAAAAGGGTGTTTTTACACCAAAAAAATCAAGAAAACGGTTAAGGTGTTAAACGCTCGAAGACCCTTTAAAATTGGGTGCGTATAGCTCCAAAACCCGATAAAACGGGTGTTTTTACACCAGAAAATCAAGGAAAACGGCACAAATATCTGTGATTAGGGTGGTAAACTCAGAAAAATGTTGGACGCCCAAATACCCGGTAAAAAGGGTGTTTTTACACCAAAAATAAAGAAAAACGGCCCGTTAAGGTTTTAAACGCTCGAACACCCTTTAAAATTGGGTGCGTATAGCTCCGAAACCCGATAAAACGGGTGTTTTTACACCAGAAAATCAAGGAAAACTGCCCAAATATCTGTGCTTAGGGTGGTAAACCCCGGTTTCTCAGAAAAATGTAGGACGCCCAAATACCCGGTAAAAAGGGTGTTTTTACACCAAAAAAATCAAGAAAAACGGTTAAGGTGTTAAACGCTCGAGCACACTTTAAAACTGGGTGCGTTTAGCTCCGAAACCCGATAAAACGGGTGTTTTTACACCAGAAAATCATGGAATACGGCCCAAATGTCTGTACTTAGGGTGGTAAACCCCGGTTTCTCAGAAAAATATTGGACGCCCAAATACCCGGTTAAAAGGGTGTTTTTACACCAGAAAATCTTTACAGAGGAGGGCTATTTAAAGCAGGACGAGTAGTTTAAAATTCTTGTCGAAGAAGATTTAGCAATAGAAAGCCAGGAAGAAAAAGAGGGAAGCCACATAAAATGTCTATTTTAACCTTAATGGGGCAATGAAAATAATTCATCCAAGTAAAGAATCCACATTCGAAGTCACGTCTCACGACATTGTTTAATCAAGACTCCAGTTCTCACATATTTTATTCAAATCAAAATAAAAGAATTCTCCCTTCGTTTTTACCAAGTTGAGCATTTTTATCGCGAACAAACCCCTAGAAAATCTTACGTTTTAACGACGTGTGTTTGATCTCGGAAGACCAAATATCCGGAGGAAGGGTTTTGAGCCATCTGCATGACCTATTTTCGGGATTTTTCACCGAAGAAAACAGAATGAAAAGTATGCAGTGTTGAATACTGATCCCTTTTTTTTATGCGAGGATCGAGAACATTGGAGGGTATCAAAGGATAGAGAATCTCAAAATCAAATCTTTTTTTTTCCCCTTCTTTTTGTCCTCAAGTTGATAGAAATTTCAAGAAATGCGAAAAAATTCACTCCAACTTTATTTACTTCCCATTTTTTAGGAGTCATTTATTTTTAGACAAGGTAAATTTTAATTGAAGCATTTTTAACTGAAGAACATTCATGTTGATGGTCTAATTAATTAAACCAATTAAACTTTTACAACCAGCTCTCACGTTATATTTTTTGTTTTTATTCCCAAAAATACAGTTTTCAAACTTACGGTTTTTGGTGTCAAAAACATAAATCAGAAAATGTCTTTGATCCTATAACCACAAGTCAAACTTAAATTTTGACATAAAAAACCTACAAGTTTATAATGGTTTGAAACAACTTTGAAGTAGCCTTCCGTATTACGTAAAGCCCATAACATCCCGATCCTCATGAATTGCAAATTTCAAAGAAGCCGGCAGTGCATTTGATAAAAAAAGGTAGAATAACTTGTGCTGTGAAGCGTTATTCGGCGTTGGGAATCTCTCGGGCTTATGCGTGGACATAAATCGTAAAAGGGGGAAAATTGTATGGCACAAATTGTTTGTAGTCGATATTTTCGAATTGTTTAGGAGGGATGTCGGTGCTCTAAAAAAGGCTCATTCCAAAAATTATTTCCCCCATAAAAATACTGTAGAAAACGCCCTAAAGGAACGAGATTAACGCGTTTTTTTAGCCGAAAAAGATACGAAAAGTCCAAAAATCTGTGTTTAAGAGGGAGATTTTTTTTTGGCTAGATACCCAAAAAGATTCCCCGAAACTTCAGCAAAATCATAAAAATTTTTTTCTCGATTTTTCACAACGGTGATGCGGTTACATTGCATTC
This sequence comes from Orius insidiosus, assembly GCA_014119065.1. NCBI lineage: Eukaryota > Metazoa > Arthropoda > Insecta > Hemiptera > Anthocoridae > Orius > Orius insidiosus. The sequence goes on from JACGAQ010000229.1 coordinate 86,394, forward strand.
CATTTTATTCTCACTTTTACGGAGAATTCAGGCTGAAATCTGAATTTGATTATTTGATGTGTTTAAGCCCCTTGATTATGATATAATTTGCGTTTTAAAATTTACCAAAAATGGTTTACAAAGCCCACTCCCACTCCGATGGTTTTTTGTTGCTTTAGAAGGATTTAGCCATCGGATGACCAGCGGAACGTGAAGAGAATCAAAAACAATAGATGGATTAAACCACTTTACATATTACGCATTCCGCTATTCTGTCAAATCCTTCTCTGAACAATATATTGGGTGTTCAATGTTTCAATAAAATGATAAAAGGAAGTCGATGGTTTCTTTATAAGGCGTTGAAAGACTTGATTAATATGAAGGTTCTAAAAGGAAGACTGCATTATTCATCGGATATTTGGGGGCAAATTTGGAATCATGGCGGGAAACGGTGGGGAGAACGCCTTTTTACGTGATTCGAGATCACTTCTCGCTGTCCGCTTTTTTTTCTTCTTTTCTCGGGCAAAAGAGAAGCTGGTATGGAATAAGAATGGACTATTGAAACTCGAACCTTTCGGGGACTTTACCTTTTATATTAGAGAGTTTCAGGGAATTTGCCCGTCCCGTATACGACTCACCAAACGGGAAAGGTCTTCGCGTAGAGGCTAAAAAAGTTCAGGAAGTCGTTCCGACTCAGTTAGTTCACAATGTTCTCACTAGAGCAAATTCATGAATCAAACTTAGGTACCTTTATTTCTTCGACTTTAGCCAATTCTGTAGAAAAATCTCCCAAGGCCTCCTCGTTGGGTTTGAAATCGTGAAAAAAACAAAAAACATCAACCCGAAACTAAACGAGATAAGGAAATAACCTTCGTAAAATATAACCTTACCTTCACAGTCGGGATTTGAGTCGTTCCGGTTACGACCCAGCCGAGTCGTATTACGATTCCGACTGGCGGCTCGAGTCGTATGACCTTGAGCGAGTCGGAGTCGGGAACGGCAAATTACGATTCCCTGAAACTCTCTATTATCAAAATTAATCTTCCTTCCATCTTATCAAATAAAACAGAAGAGAACGAAAGAATAAGGAAAGGGTCCAACTGATGAGGTTTATTACGCCGAAACTGGTCGTGGTATATCCGTTTTTTTCCACTTTCTCTCCCTCGTTAACTATTATGTATAAAAATAAACAATGCTCTCAATTTTTCTAAGCCATCCGTCATCGTGGCATCAAAGAATATGGAGGGTAATAAAAAATTCTTTTTGAGAAAGTAGATTTTTATTTTTTTAAAAATTATCATGTTTCAATGAGGTGAATTTATGAGAAAGTTACGCGGTCAATCTCTTATCTCGTTCGAGCTAGCGAAGTTCACTTTTAATCGCTTTTGCTGGCATCCATTGAGGAAGTGATGAACCGTGTGAATATCATTAGCCGCCTTTATCGTGATCATGTCACAACATGCAATCAACCCGATCGATAACTAACCTTATAACCTCCCAACTTTTATAATGAAAAATTGCAAACGGAAACCTTTACCACCATCTTTATAAAATAAAAAAACTGAGCCTTGGGATTTTAGTCCAATAGCGTTGGAAAGGTTTCTTCCTCTGTGCCCTCTAGGGGATCCTTTCGTTATTTCTTGTTTCCTACACTTATGCTTGAGAAGAGATTTTAAGGAATACTAAATTCCTACTTATTTTTGTCTTATAAAAAAAAAAGGTGTTTAGTTAGAAAGCTTCTTATAGACTTACTGAAGTTTTAAAAAGAAATGTTCTAACATTGGTGGAGAAGCTCTTCTGAATTGAGGATGTCTTTATTGGTATCATTAAAAATGAAGCTTCTTGTTTACTAAAGCTTTCCTGCTAAGGAAAAGAAAAGGATTGGACAAGAGGCTGAAGAAAAAACTGAGCTATTTTAATTAAATTTTTTATCGAACTAAGAAGATCTATCCTTTTTCTGACAAGAAGTGTTTATTTATTTATTTATAGCCACATGCTTAAGGGTTGCTACATGTCAACCCAAATAGCACCTGATTCATTACAATATTATACAATACATAACAAATAACAATATTGAAAAACTAAACTAAAATATCAATAAATAAGAATGTACATAAAAATATATAATATAAATAACTCTAAAAAAAACTTTGATAAACTCTCCGAAAATATAACAAAAATATAACAATGTAACAATCATTTATTTATTTATTCAGGTACCAGTGCATAAGTTTAGTTTTAATGGAGGATAGAGGTTCTGCAAAAAAATCCAAATCTGTGAAACTGATCAAGGAATTTAAAGTTGATAGGGCATTACTTAGTGATAGGTGGCGGCCGTACTCAGTCCTGTGGTACGGAATGGCAAATAATCGGGAATTCCGTAGCGATCTGGGTGGTACACTGAATCCAATCATCGAGAGCAACTCCTCACAGTTAATTTTATTATTTAGGAGTTTCCACAGAAAGCAGGCTATGAGGTATTCCATCCTGGACAAGGGGGGAAGGATTTTAAAGTGGGAACGCCATTCATCGAGTAGCCTTGTCTCGAAATTACCTTTTTTTTTTTTTCAATAAATGCCAGGTGTTTGAGCGCGGATTTTTGAGTTTTTACTAACGAAGAGAGCTGGCCAACGTGGTAGGGACACCAGACTATATAGGCATAGTCAAGTATACTTTGCACGTATCCAAAGTACAGTGACCGCACGACATTTACATTTTTGAAATCCTTCGTAGCCCTACGAATAAATCCGACCATCCTATAGGACCTGGATATGACATCAGTTAAATGTTCAGAGAAGGTGTTCAGTCCCTAAGGTCCGGAACCCGTGTTTTTCGATTAGAAAAATGTTGGACGCCCAAATACCCGGTAAAAAGGGTGTTTTTACACCAAAAAATCGAGAAAACGGCCCGTTAAGGTGTTAAACGCTTGAACACCCTTCGAAATTGGGTGCGTATTGCTCCGAAACCCGATAAAACGGATGTTTTTACACCAAAAAATCAAGAAAAGCGGCCCGCTAAGGTGTAAACGCTCGGACACCCTTTAAAATTGGGTGCGTATAGCTCCGAAACCCGATAAAATGGGTGTTTTTACACCAGAAAATCGAGGAAAACGGCCCAAATATCGGTGCTTAGGGTGGTAAACCCCGGTTTCTACTTTTACAGAGGATGGCTACTCAAAGCAGAAAATCGAAGGAAGGAAAAGGATTGGACAAGAGGTGGAAGAAAAAACTGGGCTATTTTAATTAATTTTTTTTACCTAACTAAGAAGATCCAACCTTTTCCTGACAAGAAGTCTTCAGTCCCAAAGGTCGGTGTTTCAAAAAATTGACAAAAACATTGAAATTAAAGTTTTTGGGCCCAGAAAAACTGTGTATTTGATAAAGAACTTTTTGTCTTTTAGGTCTCTCTGTGCCCTATTTCTGAAAACACGGCCGAGTTGATTACACCAGCTTCCTTTTGAGGAAATTAAAAATTTGTCTACGTCGTAGACAACACTAGAAGAAATTTATTTCTCTTTTAATTTTTTAAAAATTTCTTTAAAAAAATGAGACTTATTTTTTATCTGGTTATCTAATGCCTAAAATGTTCATATAAGGACTTTGTTTATTTTAAGCAAGGTTAACATTAACAAAAAATATTTTTTTTTTGTGTAGTTCTAGACGCCTGAGAAAGAAGGAAATGAGCAGAGTCAAAATCTCTGACTTCTTGGTTAAGTCTATTGCATTCAGCTGACCTTTCTTTTTTTTCAAGACGAGATTTGAAGATTTCGATTAAAGATTTTCCAGTTTAGAAGTTACAAAACCCCTTGTACCTCTCCTTTTCACCAAGCACACAACATACTAAATAGATTTTTTTTTTCAATAGTAGAGAATTGGGCTGTTCACGCCCTTTCCGTGTTTCCTGGCTGTGCGAAGACTTTCATTAATGCACCTAAAAAATAAGGCATCAACTTTCTTAAGCTATCAAAAAAAAGTTTAAACAATTCGAAATATAAAAGGGGGAATTGCGCAACTTAAAAATATTAAGTTTCTTTGATGATCTTGCAAACCTTGGTTTGTCTTATTAGATAATGAAGTTTGGAAAAAAAAATTCTTCAACATCTTAAACGATTAACATTGTCATTGTATAAGGACTATTAATTATCATCTCCTAACTTGTATCTTTCCTTTTTTAACGACATAAAAACAAGATAAACCTTCGAACTTATTATAGCGGTACCCTATAACAATGTCGTTTTTCCATTAGTTCAATTAAATGTCCTGTCATCAACAGTTTTTTTGTAGCAACTTTCCTGTTTAGGAATGTTTCTTGATGAGCTTAGATCTGAAGATCTCAGTGTTGGAAATTGAAATCTCGCTGTGGCTGAGCCGCAGGCGCTGATTCGTCAAAGGAAGAAATGATGATATGACATTGAAACCTAAAGGATTTTACTCGCTAATTACGTATGGAACTGAACACTTTGGGAAAAGCTACAAATGCACAAAGAGCTCCACTCCTAACCCAATTCGTTTTGTGGCTTTCTTAACAGCTCTTCCAGTGAAAAACTCGAGTTGCTACTTGGTAGAATTCCTTTTCTTTTCTTAAATTGACTGTTCAGGATACCTTCATCCAACCAGCCATCGTGACGACCTTTGCGCCTAAAGGGAATTTATAAACGACATTAATCTCTCTGTTTGTCTTTTCTAGTACTTTCATCATGGTTTTTTTAATCAAATTCTTTTAAAAACGCCACGTAGAATACTCCATAATGATGAATTGTAAATTTATGTAAATCCCGACTTATCGAGAGGAAACTGTGAAGGGGATTTATGTTTGATAACGCTCATTAGAGATCCACCTTCAGTCCTTGACCTATCTCAATAGGTGATTAGCCGTTCTTCTTAAGGCCTTTCTTATCGAACTTTTTTTTAAAAAATAATTTAATTAGTCGGAAACAATAATGGAAACTTTCGGTAAAATGGCAATCTCATAAACACGGTGAGTGCTCAGGAAGATCAAAGGTGTTTCGTCCCTTTTTTTCCAACGGTGTAATGAAAGGAGACTTCAGATCTCTTTTGACATACAAAATGGTTTTTCAGTTTGTTCACAAATGAAATTAGAAAATGAATTAAAATTTCTTAAGATAAAATCCAGTTAGTCTTTTATTAGCATTTAGATGATGGCAAATCGCAGGGTTACAGTCATCACTTTTTCAAAAGAAAACTTCTTAAGACACTTTTTTTGTGTGAGTGAGGCTGAGCCGTCACGCTTTCGGGTGCTTGACGCGAAACGCTTTCGACTAAAGTCGGCTAGAGTCGGGGTTAACGCTCTTCCTGAGCTTTACTGTTTTTTGACGATTTACTATTTTTAACCAGGATCAGACCCGGTGGATACATTTTAAAAAAGAACGAAAACTCCTTTCCAATTCACGAATCGGTAATCAATTCAGAACAAAGACAAACACGGGGTTATCTTTACCAATCTATTTGTTTACCGTTCGGTGACTTATTTACAAAACTGTTAGACTTGCGTAGATCCATTGAGCCCAAGATAAACCCAACGAAAATGTATCCGGCTCGTAAATTAGACCTGCGGTTTTCTATTTATAAATCTATTCTCTAGCGTCTGAAAATTTCAAACTTTTTAAAAAATATCTAAAAAAAATTTGGAATGAAAGGAAATAATGATAAATTGAAAAGGATCAGAAAAAAATCCGGATCAAGAAAAAAGAGAACGAATTTATTGTATAAAAGGCGATTTGGAGGGGAAAAAAAAGGATTTGGAGCTGAGATTCACGGAAGAAATAAGGCTACTTGAATAAGTAAGGATAGTAAAAATTTGGGATTATTGTTCTATATTGGTAGTACGATTTCTCCCTCCGTTTTCCGGTCCCCACTCTGCCTACTTTGAAATCGGGTGGGGGAAACCAAGGTGATTAAAAGCGCCACTCTTTCGTTTTGGCGTTGAACTTAAATAGATTTCAAATTTTTTCCTTCAGCTTTTAACTTACAAAATTTATTTCCTGAGAAAAATCCATGTTAATAATTATTATTAACAATAATTTAGATTATTCATAATGGGAGAGCAATTATTATTTTGAAGTATGGAATTAGCAGATGAATCGGCAAATTTTAAAAATACATTTTTTTGGGAGGGAAAAATTAAAATACTGAAGATGTAAAATTTACAGAACAGACGCTCTTAAATCCTTTTTTTTTTTTTGTTGTAATAAAATAAAAAATCTCTATACTTGAGCATAATAATAGAGGGTTGTGTAAAATATGTTCCTATTTTACAAATAAATTGGTTTTCACATCGTCCTTTATCCTTTGAAGATGTGCCATTAAGAGTGGGTGCTCTATATCAAAGGATCGTTAGGAGTGATTTATAAATTTACTTTTTCTTTTCAATACCTAATCTTATGATAATAAAATTGTTAGGCACCCTAAAAACACATTATACATTAGAATCCTACATTTTTAGAATTTTTATCTCATTAGAATCCTCATTTTACATTAGATTCCTCTATTTTTATTGTTGAATAGTTAACGATGAAAAAACGGATATTCCATGACTGGTTTCGGCGTAATAATTAATTAATTATCTCTTCTATTTTACTTGGCCCTTACTACACTCTGCTTTTATTTATTCCTGAAGATACATAAAAAAGATTAAAGCATCGGAGAACATCCGTAAAATCAACGAAAAGATAAAGGAATTCTATCTCTAACTTTTTATTTATGTCGACGAATCAATGATTATTGACAAAAGTTTGAATGAAATTAATTTTTTCCCCTCCGATTTTCAAGCTTCTGAAGGTTTCTTCAACAATGGAGGGAGTATTGATGGAGGGGAGTTGGTTTAAACTACGAGTTTCTACCGTTGAAACTGATTTTTATTCCATGGATATCGGCTTGTTTTGAATAAATCAGAATAACAAGAAACATAACCCATTTACTCTGCTTGATAATCTGCGTTTTCAGATGCTCCTGGAATTCTTAATAATTTTTCATTCCTACTTTTTTTCACGTAATATTTTTTAGAAAGAACCCCGAAATTTTATCAGCGGTATCCATTATCAGAAAATCCCACTGTCAGGGTGTGGAAAACGGGGAAATTTACTGCCATTTTAATTTTCTGAAAGATAAATTGTTGAAAAGCTTCTTAAAAATTATTTTTTAGCATATCGCTTCATCTTTTATCGATCAAAATTCATAAAAAGGAGTTGGTGAAAGAAATCAGGTTGATCAAAGAGGCTCTCTCGGTTTTCTTACTGTTCGAAAAAGGCTGAAATGAGTTGGTCGTCCGACTGGAAAATTTATTGCTTTATTTATTGCTCTAAAACCTTCGGGATTTATTGCCTCGCGAAAAAGGCTGAAGTCAATTCAGAGGCCGGTTAACTAGCCGCAAATGCAGTTTACCTTCACACCTCAAAATTGACATTTTTTTCCTTTCAGATTTTTTTTTTAAATTGTAAATTAGTAGATATTTTTTTTCTCAGTTTTGGTTCAACGGGAAAGTTTTAGTTTAATTTTCGAAACTGAAACAATTCAATTGCAATTTAAAGGATTTTTAATCTAGTGAATTTTCATGTATTTTATCTCTCATATGTGCTGCGATCCTCGAAAACGAATAACATAAATAAAAATATTGATTAATAACAAACATAAATTAATTGATTGATGTGATAGAGGAAATTAGATTGTTTTTCCTCTAGCATGCCTTAAAGGTCCGTTATTCCGCTTAAAACTGTTTAAAAAATTTTATCAAATTTTTGAATTTGCTCCCAATTTACAAAAAATTGACAGTGGTTATGAAAAAACTTTCTTAGATTTTGTTTTTTAAGCACTCATAAATTGAAATACAAACTCGTTTTATCGAATTCTTTATTAACCATAAAAATTATGATTAAAAAATTTTCCTGGTTTTTTACATTTTTATGATTTTTGAAAACAAATCTCTTGTATTTAAGAAAATAAATGAGGCGCTCCGGATAGCAAAACGTAGTTTCGAGATATTCGCATTTTAAAGTTTTATGTTACGGGCGAACTCAACAGAAAAGTCATGCCCTGGAATGGGAAAAGGAGTGGGGGTTGTGGACTAAGATGTGGAGTTCGCCCTTCGTACCCGCTCGGATATCGCAGTTAGAGCTTTGCCGCATATCGGTTTTTACGTATTTAAAGGGGAAAAAAGGGCGAACTCAACATAAAATTTATATGGGTGTATTCACCAAGAGGTCTAGAATCTGAAAATGAAAAAAAAATTTGTCCGATGTTGAGTTCGCCCTTCGTACCCAGAGCGCAAATGAATTGTGAAGCCAAATCATAAAGAAAAAAATTTCAAAAAACCAACAGTTTTCTCGATAAATTGGAGCGCAATCCGCTACGCTATTAAGTGGTACTACGGATTCTTAAAATATCTATTAGCGATTGATTACGAATTCGTTGGAAGCCATTGAATTTATTTTATATTTCTTAAGTCAGGGTTTCCAATTTTATTATAACGGGTCAAAAGTAATAAAAGCTGAAAGGATTCTTCACTTATAGGCTTTCAATTAATTTAAATAGTAGTTAATTTTAAAATGGGTTCAACTCACAACAGGTCCGAGGTTCATTGCTAGGGGTGGACATTATTTTTAAAATTAGAATAGTATCTGGAAACAATTCTGAATAGCCCTGGATGTGATTCCGAAGGACTTACAGCAAAAGCCCCCGTCTGGTACAATCCACTTCAGCCTTTGTGACAACCCGTTTTCTTTACAAAAGACTCTTCGACAATAGAGTCTATTAAGTGTAATTCCGTGAATAAACTCCCAAATCACCTGATTTTTTGAGGTAAAATTCAAATATCTACTAGGTAATTAAAAAAAATCAAATTTTATAAAAATATGTATGTATTGAGCTATATTCTATCACAAGTTTGTATTGGCTTCGTATAAAGATTTACGGAAGAAAATGTATTTCCATATAAAGAGAAAAAAAACCTAACTTATTTTTTTCCAAAGGGAATATCCGGTGTGAGTAGATTTCGGATTTTGATACCTTACAAGTGTTAGTAAAAATGTTGAATTTTTATTATTTTTCCTTTTTCTTTTACAAATTTTTTTAAATACGAAATTACATTCGTTATGTTACAATATTAAAATGGATTTTCTGGATAACTTTTCCACGAATGAATGAAAAAAAAAAAAAAAACGTATTTCCTTCCGGACATTACATTGTCAAAGAATAAATTGCTCCTAAAGTTTTACAAGGGTTCCCTATCATTATACCGAACGAGTTCAATCTCTGGAATGTCATTCAGCCCCTATAAAACCTAAAGGTGACTTTTATTATTTTTTTAAATAATAAAAAGAAAATTAAGAAACATTTTCCGATAAAGCGAAAATTAGATCTCCAATTATTGGTCCCCTACGGGCAGAGCAATTGAAACATAATAGCATTTTTATAACTTTTTTCAATTGACTTCTTACTCTTTATAAAAATTATTAACTTTAAAGTATAAATAAACTTATTAACTGTAGGGAGTAGAATAGACCCTACAGAAGTTATGCACAATTTCCCTCTGATCTTTATCTTAATTAAATATGTTAAACTTTTTGTCCTAGAGACAAATTGAGATAAGAATTTCAGTATGGTAATTAAAATTCTTTAAGTTTTTAAATATTTTCTTGATTAAAATATCAATAAAAAAGAAATCTTGGGAGTTAGATAAAATGCCCTTCTAAGTTTTTTTTTCAATCTCCTGTACCTAATGTTAAAAAAATTTTTTTTTAGCTCATAAATTATTTTTAACTCATTCTTTAAAAAACGGATCAGAAGTCTCTCGAACTACGTGATACCTTCAACTTTAGTTCCAACAAGTAACTTACTTATCTTCCTTCTTTATTTTATTATTGTTAACTTCAACCTTAGTTAAAATGGATTTCTTTTAAAATTGTGTTTTAAACAAGTTTGAACTTATTAAAAAAAATTAAATTGTTATAGTGAATAAAATTTTGAAAAGTAAAGAATTAGAACTTTCGACGAAGACGTGAATAGTTTTTCAAATTCCACAAATCTTATTTAAAATGTCTCATTTTTCAGATCCTAATTTTTAAACTCATTTTTAATTTATTTTTGTATTTATGAAAAAGTTATGGAGGGAGAAAGGATGAAACAAAGGATATGAGGCGCTCTGAGTACGAAGGGCGAACTCAACAAAACGTAGTTTCGAGATATTCGCATTTTAAAGTTTTATGTTACGGGCGAACTCAACAGAAAAGTCATGCCCTGGAATGGGAAAAGGAGTGGGGGTTGTGGACTAGGATGTGGAGTTCGCCCTTCGTACCCGCTCGGATATCGCAGTTAGAGCTTTGCCGCATATCGTTTTTTTACGTATTTAAAGGGGAAAAAAGGGCGAACTCAACATAAAATTTATATGGGTGTATTCACCAAGAGGTCTAGAATCTGAAAATGAAAAAAAAAGTTTGTCCGATGTTGAGTTCGCCCTTCCTACCCGGAGCGTCTCATATATTTTCACGACCGGTTTCGGCGTAATGGAGAGAGAGAGAAAAAAAAAGGAAGTAGTTCACCTGAGGAGGCGTATTACGCCGTATGGGCTGTCCATTTATTTTTCATCCTCTCTCTCCCTCCTTAACTCTTAAATAAATTAAAATGTTTCTGGAATTCTTCATTTGCTCCTTCCCACCGAGAAAAAGTTCAAGACGGAAAATCTGTTTAGAAATTTATATTGCGGAAAATAAACAAAGCATGCAGGTGTTGAACAAAGGGGGTGGTAATCCCGTCCATTGTGGGACATAAATGGGCCACTATAAACGTCCCGACGGGATTCAAATGATTTACCTCACGGAACAGCCCTGTAATAGTAGGAGTAATTTTAGGTTTGAAATAAAAGAAATTTTGTTAAAAGGAGAGGAAAAAATCCTGAGAGAACGCTCGAAAATCCAGGAAAAACAAGCCATTTTCTAAGACTCTTCGTAGGAAGGTATCACAATAACATTTGTGGAAGTTTCCCTGGACAGATGTAGTGAAAAACGGCGCATAATTTCTGGCAGAGGGAAAGAAATTTACGTTTTAGGATAATTTTTACAGGAATTTTTTTTTTAATTTTTGCGTTCGTTGAAGGGTGAGGAACAATTTTCGACAAATTATCCAAAAATAATTAGGTTTAGTAATATTAATGTAAAAAAATGTGATTAATAGCGTTGTTTACTCCCCCATTAGAGCACTTAAGACTAATTTATTCGCTGACGGAAAGAAGGAAAAAAAATCGGAGGCGAAAAAAAATTACAAGTTATGAAAAGCGTTATAACCGTGCTCGTTTGGCGACGGTTTCAGAAAAGGAACTTTTAATTGAAGTACTTTTAAAGAAAATTTTATTAATTTCTTTTCCTTTCTTCAGACACCCTGGAGGACGATTTAAAGTTAAATGTATAACAACGGAGTAATTTTTTTATGTTGTACTTAAAGAAGTTTATCTTTTCATTTAGATCTTTCTTACATTACCAGCAGGGCCTAAAATAAGCGAAGTTTATTTTTGTTGCGAGTTTAAATTGTGGGGAAGGTTTTTCATCGATTGTACTGTTCAAAACCAATCAAAAAAATAAATATATAAAATCCTTTGTGGATGGGCGGTTTTTTATAATCCCTTCAAGTGCTGTCGTTTGGGAATCCGGGCTTTTTCCCTGACAAGATTTATTTGCAAGCTCGCTCCTCTCGAAATGGTTTATCCCATTCATCAAATTATTCGAAAAACGTTATTTGTACTTCCCCCTTTTAAAAACCTCTTATGAGTTGGTACTCCTCCTTTTAAAAAAACCCTCTAATCGGTTCTACCAACTGAATTGAGGATCCACTTTTGACCTCAAATCAGTTCTACCAACTGAAATGAGGATCCACTTTTGACTTCAATTGGAAGGACTAAGGGCCATAAATTTAATGACCACTTACCTTGATCCACATCTGTACGGATCTTCTGCGTTTTCTTTTTTGTGAAACGTTTTAATTAAAAAGAGGAAGCCAAAAAAAACAAAAAATTCCCCCGAAAATCCTCCCCCTTTAAGCGTAAAAAAGAACACATTTCTATAAAATTTTCTCAGGTGGTATTTCCTTATTTTTCTCATTATCTTTACAATTTAGGTAAACTCTCTCTTTTAATCCCTTACGTGTAGTGAAATATGGGAAATAAGAAATAAGGAAATAGTCCACCTGATGAGGGGTATTACGTCGAAACCGGTCATGGTAAATCTCTTTTTTAATCTTCTTTATAAAAATTAACACCCAAAAACCTAAATTACTACTGTTTCCTTTAATTTTTCCCCCTCATTTTTTTAATAATCGATCGTTTACTGGTCGTAAAAATTTTACGTCTTCAGAGAGGAAAAATATGAAGTCGGAAAAGAGACCGAGGGAGTTTTCGGTTAATATAAGGGCTTAGTTTATTGGCCCGTTAAGCGTCCCCGAGTTTTTCCAGTACGTGATCCACCTCAAAACCGCTTCAGGATCCATTTTCCCTTTAGTCAACATTTTGATTAGTTTCTCCCCCGGAAAAATCGACTCTCTAATTAAATATGTTATTTAAGAGATGAATAAAATATCAGATTATATTTTTAGGTATTTTAGTATGAAGTAATTAAATTCTTTAAGGAAGTTAAAATCAAAAGGCTGTGTAGGAGTTAAGGTAATAGATTTTCAAGAGTATCCGCTTTCCTCTATCTTTAGAAAAAGAAAATTACTTTCGTATCTTTATTTTATAAAGTGTTAACCACTTATTAAAAAGAATACTTCATTAAAAAGTTACCATTAATTACCATTAAACAAAAGATAAAAAATAATAATTAAAATTGAAAAACAAGGATTAATTCCTAAAGGTCAAAAGCTTCTTTTAAATAAAAAGTATAAAATTTTTCTTTTTCGATAACCAAACTTTTTAGACTCTCCTTTTTGCCTGTCATTTCACTCTTTAAAAAGTATCTTTTTGATTTATTTGTTGGAAATCTGAACTCCTTTGTAAATATGCTGTTTTGAAACTGCGGCTGTATATCAACTTTGAGCTTAAACTGGGTTTATAAAATGTAAGGGGGGGGGGGGGGGGTAGGATTCCGTGTTTATTAAACAAGTTCGTGTCTAAATCCCTATTATGTATCACCTACCTTCATCTGCGGCGAACCAGAAAAAATACTGTAGACAGTACCATTTATAATTTTTTCAAGGATTAAAAATAATGACTGTGAAAAATAGGAAAATTTATTTATTTTTGCAAAAAAGGAGAAAAATGATACGTCCTCGGTTTAAAAATATTTAAAAGTAAAATAATTTTTTTTTCTTTTACCCTGAAAATTAGACAGGATATTATTTTTTCAGTTCTTCTTCAGGCCCCTTTCAATGGGGCTCTGAAATTTTTATTACAAGAAAAGCACCCATTTTACCCTATTTTTAAGAGTTTTTCTAGGTTTTTGTCCAAGAAACACCTTTTTACTGGATTTTTTTTCTTTTTGTTTTGGGTGTTTTTTTACTCGTTGTTTTGTCCGATCCCATTCTACTCAGGTTTTGGCCGTTTCTCTCCTTTAATCAAGAGTATCGCAAAAACACTTTTTGAGAATACTAAACCCACAATACTTTCAAGTCGTGAATGTAGTGTATATTCGATGACTAATTTTTAACTTCCTTACTTGTGATACCCTCGACTTGGGGAAGGGTCTTCCAGATCCCGTAGAATACTCTTTACCGATCTCAACTTTGTCTGTGGTGCCGTCCGGCCGTAGCATTTTTTTCCGGAACATTTTACGGCCACAGTTTTCATCCGATTTTCACCAATTACTCCTTATATTTTGAAGAATTTTTGATGTTAAATAATTGCCACTTTTTAATTATTATTTTTTTAGTAGGGAGAAATTTCATACTTCTACCCATTAAGAGAGGCACATCCCTAGGCCAAAGAGCCCATTACTTCTACCTTCTGTTTGTAGAACCGCAAATTAAAAAAAAAACTCGGAAAAAAAAACAACTTCCCCCTCCGTTATACTTCCCCTCCGTTATACTTTCCCCTTCGTTATACTTTCGTTTCCTTATACTTCCCCCTGACTTATACTTCCCCCTCCGTTATGCTTCCCCTCCTATGTACTTCCTCCTCCGTTGTACGTCCCCTCCGTTATACTTCCCCCTCCTATATTGTTACTTCTCTTTAAGGAAGTTTTCGTTGGAAGCTCTTCAAACCAGTACTTTTGTTCACCATCAGATAAAATAAGTCTGATTTGGAATTTACTTTTTCCTTTTCCTTAATCCTCACGAATGGAATTTACAACTGGGGAAAAAAATGACATTAGATTACCCTTTTTATCATTTTCGTCTCATCAGTTAGGACCTCTTTTTTTCACTCCCATCTCCTCGGTCGATTCCCAAAGGAAATCAGTGTTTGGAATGTAAGCCCTGATAAGGTCTAAACATTGGTCCACCGTTCCCATTACTCGGACGGAAGGGGCTAAAAGCTGGCATTAATTCGATTTATACTCGTCGGGTAGGCTTGGTCGAGGGGGATCTTCCGAGCAAAATCTGTTGATCGCATTATAACTTACATCGAAATCTCCAATATTCAAAACTTTCTTAATATTCATCTATTTGACTTAATAGCCTAGGTTTAATTTATTATTCAAAAAGTTGACCGTAATCAGCTTCCCATTTTAATTATAAAGTTTTAGATTTCCAAATAATTTTTACTTTTTCAAGGTGTTGGGACTTAAATTTTGAGGGTAAAAAATTATGAAATTTGTTCGTTTTTATACAGAGAGAAATTTAATTTTTGGGCCTACTGCTGTAGGGTTTTTTTTCTCTAGAGAAAACTAGAAACTGGGAGAAAATGTTTCCAAATTAATGAGTAGTCTCGTTAAACGTTCTTTAAAATAGCTTCAGTCTGTAAGGAGCTTGGAAAAAGGATTACATTTTTTCTTTCTCTCTTGTCAGATTATAACTTATAAAATGTCTTGCAATGTTCGACTCCTGAATCTTCAGCCGTTAAAACTTTTCCAATAATACTGCTTAAAAGGAATCGCCGAAGAAACTCAAAAGAAGGGAAAAATGTTGCCTTTAAATAGCTTTGAGAATATTTTAACTGAGAGTTTCTTAGGTGTAGTCTAATATGAACAGAGTACTTTAAACGATTAGTTAAAATAAATTGGAAGCTGAAGTGTCATCTCGTTCACATTTAAACGTTTACGTCAAAGTTACAACAGTCAAACTTTGAACTCCCTTCGAGTGCATGCCTTTGATAACTTCTCCTTCATGTTCGAGGCTTCTCTATCTCCTTTAAATTACATTCCATTATCATTTTAACCGTTTCTAACCTCTCTAGTTTTCCTTTAATCTCTACCCATCACCTTCTAATCACTTTATTGATCCTAAACCTTTTATTATGCGCGAAAACGCTCATCAGAATTTTGCATCAAATTTTTAATTTTTTCATCAATCACTATCAACTTTTGAAAGGGACTAACGCAAAGTTGATCGCTCTCCCTTTTAACTGGGTGGAATATTTTTTTTCTGTTAGCCACCAAATATTCTTTTGACGAGAAAATAACGGTAAACGGCTTTGGATGGAATAAAAGATGAAATTTGCCGGACTTCCGTTCCCTGAAAATTTATTCCAGTGAAAGTAAACAGTGTTGCTAAATACTCAAAAGGTAATTAATACTAATTATTATGATACCCTAGACAGACGATTTTTCAAAAAAGGGTCCTGAGTTTTTTTTACTCAATCGAGAAACAAAATTTTGTTTACTCTCCATTTTTTATGGAAAGTAAATAAGTAATGAATAAATAAAACCAAAAATATCATATCCTCTAAAAAAGGAGGCGATAAATATTTTTTTACCCTGAATACCGTTCAAAGGGCAAATTTTGTTGAATTTCTATTTCGCTAAAATTGAACGTTTAAAATTAACTTCTGTACTATCAAAGGATTTAAATTGCGCTAATTGTCTATTCCCATTTATCATTAATGGGGGTAGGGGGAGGATGGGAACTTCTTTTTAATTGCTTAAAAAAAAGGAGCTAATATTTAAACATTGAGATTATTAGAAGCTTAGAAAATAATTTTGCTTTAGAAAAACGTCTTTCATCTTAAGAAAAACCCACTCTTTTCATCTCGCTTGACAAATAAGGTAAAATGGAAACCTTTTTTTATAGCCATGAAAGGAGAAAAAGTGATAGGCTTTTCGATTTTCGATTTTATTATTTACTTAGTCCTTCAACTTTATTACAAGCGCTGTATTAGAAGCCGTCACTGAGACCACCACGTTCACGAACAGACCTTTCGTCCATAACCGTCTAGGTTGGAAACTAAAAAAACTTTTAAAAACAAAAGTTTATTTTTCTTACAAAAATAATAAAAGCAAGAGATTACTAGAGCATACCAGTTTTCTGTAAATTGTAGACCATTGTGGGTTCCAGAGCGGGAAAATATTCATTCATATTTTAATTTTGTAAAAAAAACTTCTTTTTGTTTGAGAAGTTTAAATCGTTTTTTTATGCAACGGTTTTTCGTATATTTCGTTTCAAAACATTACCTTATCTTTGCCACACCATTAAACCAAACAGAATGCATAAAATAATTTATTTTCGCTAAACGATTCTACATTACCTAATTCCTAGGTAGAAAAAAAACTTACTTAAAAAGTACCTACTGGTTTGAAGAGCTTCCAACGATAACTTCCTTACAGAGAAGTAACATATAGGAGGGGGAAGTATAACGGAGGGGACGTACAACTGAGGGCGAAGTATATGGAAGGGGAAGTATAAGAGAGGGAGAACTTTTTTTCCGAAAATTTTTCCAAGTCTGTCGTTATGTACCACTACGGCGGCGTTTTCGCAAAAATTGTTGCTCTAATTTTGCGGAAAACGTTTGGTTTTTTAAATTTGTACTTTTTGATTTGACTTTAGAATACACTTATTTACTTAAATGCGAAAGGTTTTTTGTCAAAAATCAAAAATTCGATAAAACGAGTTTGTATTTAAATTTATAATTGTTTATTATAGCTAAAATTTAGGAATGTTTTTCCCTAAACGCTGTCTATTTTTAGTAAATTGGGAGCAAAAACTTAATAAAGTTGAGAACGAAAAGTACAACAACGAAAAGAAAAGTAAAACTTGACCGCCATGTATTTAAAAGTAGGTAAAATTGTTTACTTTTTCCTTATCGTTTATAAAACGTTTTATGTAATTGAGTTATTATTTTTTCTTTATAATGAAGTTTTATAAGCGGACCAAGTTAATGAATCTCGGACCAAGTTTCCCTTCCTACGTCTTTACAAGCGCTTTAATTGAGTTAACGATTCGGCATGGATTCCCGTTGACAAACCGTCCCTATTCGATTAATTTCCGAGGGTCAAACTTTCAAAC
This sequence comes from Orius insidiosus, assembly GCA_014119065.1. Taxonomy (NCBI): domain Eukaryota; kingdom Metazoa; phylum Arthropoda; class Insecta; order Hemiptera; family Anthocoridae; genus Orius; species Orius insidiosus. Next base: position 103,745 of record JACGAQ010000229.1, read on the forward strand.
AAGTTGCGACAAAATTTTCAAGTTGAAAATTGTTTATTGTTAATTTATCGATAGAGCCACCGATGCAGTTCAATAAGTTCAAACGTCGCCTGCAGCTGTTCCGTTAATCATCGATTAGAACGAGGATCTTTTTTCATTGTTTCTAATTTAAAATTTCTTTTGTTCTAAACATGCCGCTGGCAAACGACCCTTTTTTCCCCCCTTTCTAAGTCAATTGACCTTTTTAAAATGTTCACTGAAATAAACATTCTTAACTTTTATATACTTTTTCTGACCTTTTTGTTTATTTTGAAATCCTTGTAAGTCCATGAGCTCAGAGGAGAATGATGTCGGCTTTAACGTAAGTCAAGCAAAAGATAATCATTTAATGGGAAACTTTTTGTGGGAGCTACGAAAAAGAAAACCCCACTTTACTATGTCAGTTAAAAATTTTCACCCGTCAGTCAGGGAACTTGAAATCCATTAGAGGAAGAGAGAAATAATAAATGGGAATAAATTATGACTAACTTGGCGGGCGGAACGCTAGCGCATTCCTAGGATTTTTAATGATTTTGATCGCCTCATCTTTCAGCAGAGAAACCCAATTTTTCGGACCAGAAACCACCTTCCTTTTTTTTTTATGACAAATAATTCATATAAATTATGACAGTGGCCTAAACTTAATTTATAAAATTCAGTAAATAAATAGGTTGCCGAAAAGGTGTTGTCGAAACATATCCTACGAAAATGGGGTTCAAGAAAGAGGGAGAACCTAAAACTCCGATGAGTTATTCGCCTCAGGCGGTCACCCCTTAACGTTCTTGACAGAGTCGAGATTTACGCTTAAGAAGAAAAAGAAATTTTTAAACAATTTTTTCCCCCAGTGGTACAAACAACTTGTTTAAATTTTATTTGGTAAATTTTAACGCCACAGTTTTCTTAAATTAGGAATATATATTTTAACAGGCAATTGAACTTCCTGACTCCTGACGAAAATGATAGCCTAGTTTAGTTTGAAAACTCCATTATAACGTCCTATAAAATAGAGGTTTCCCGGGGGCGTTTTATTTAGCCTTTGTTTCAAAGCGAAAATAAAAAGAGTTGAAATTGATTCTCTCTCGTCAGGGAGAAAATAGCCAGAAACCTCTTCCAATCGACCCAACAGCCACCAATTAAAAGTTAAGTTCAAGCCTTAGTTCTTGGGAGTCGAACTTAACCGCGATTTCCCATCGTGCATAAATCAATTTTCGACAAACTAATTAACGGTTTATACGTCCAACAAGGAAAACTTTACGAATCTTGGAAAATCCGCCCCCCCCCACCAATAGGCACGCTCAAAGCTTCTAAATAGAATGCTAGTGGAGATATGAAAACCTCTAAGTATGGGGACGATAGGTAAAAAAGGAAGTTTAGTCTACATTTTAAAATTATTAATTTATCCGGCCCGGAGGACCAAAAATTTCGGTCTAAAGTGGACGGCATTTAAAGTAGAGGGATAAAATTACAAGAATCTGATAGGAAAGGTGGTGGATGAATGAAAAAAGGAACTGACCCAATGTTCCCTTGATGATGAGCGTGCATCTGGCAGCAGCCGCCGCCTTTGCTGGTCTCGAATTTTCTCATTGGTCAGGTCGGGCCTATTCACTGGCACGACTGGTATTGTGTAGAAAAATGAGGAAAGGGCAACCTGGATGTGGTTAGTTATCATCCGTGATGGATGGCAATTTCTCCTGAGATATATTATTGAGGTACCATCAAAAGATGGTTTTCCGAGGCGAAAAAATATGATAGATAAAAATTTCATAAAAAACCGTTTCTAAAATGCTCAATATCGACTTTAAAGAGTAGAGAGAAGCTTGATAAACATAAACTACGTTAATGCGGAACTGAATGAACATTATTACAATAACCTCGGGCGAAGCAATGAATCTTCAAAGTAGCGTTGTCGTACAGGAGAAAACTCCCCCATCCACCAAAACCGTCCTCCTCCATTAATGAATGTTTCGCTAAATTGGACGAATGCCAGAGGGGGTTTATATTCCAGAAATTCCCGAAATCGGTCCGATGAAAACGTTTTAAGCGTTTTACCTGGCATTTTTCATGGTTGAAACGAATAAATCTGATGCGATAAATCAGCGGATATTTTAGTTGGGCGTTTTAATTAAGATGGGACTCTCGTAATAGATCTTGTAGGCGTTCTTATTGAGATAAAAACCTTTCGGTTTCAAACGTTTTATCTTAATTAATTGTCAAGACGACAAACATTGTAGTTTTTCGCTTATTTTGAAAGCGCCTTTTAAGTCAGATTTTATTTTATTCTTGGCAAATGCATGGCTTAATGCTTTGGGGCTTTGCCAGCAGTGCTATTTTTGGTGATATTACTGAGTTATCTACCAGAAAAAAAATTTATAATTTTACTTTTATTAAATTCTGACAAATAAGAAATGTCTTCATTGTTCACGGTGACCTTTCCTCCATATTCCCAATCCCTTCATTATTCCACAGTAACCCACGGATAATCTTGAACGATCCCCTCGAGAATTATTCATGTTTACCTCTGAACCTTGGTAGTTTGAAGTACCTCCCACGTGAAACACCCTGTATATTAATTTCTCCTATAAATTTCAATGTGAAGAAAATCGCTGACAGAATCCAGGGAGGCCATTTATTCCCGACAAACGAGCCAAACTTTGACATCACAATACTATAGTTTCGTACAATAGATTCGATTATGGATTCCATATATTTTAGAGCTATTACCTGCAGTACTCTGCACACTAATTTTGCAAGCCATCATTTCTCTTATTATCATTAGTTTATACACTGTAAACATAGTTTACAGGTTGCCAGTACTGATTTCTAGTTTTGTCTCCCTGGAGGACTATCACATTTAGGACCCATAAAACCTTATGATAAAATTATTGTGTGAGTAATTAATTAGCTATCACAATAAAGCTTTGATCATTAATTTATCAAATGGAACCGAGATAATTTATTAAGAAAAATAGTTCAAATCACAATTTACATTTTAATTTTTATTGCGTCTGTATTCCGCAAGGTTATTGATTTTACTATCAAACAATTAACCAATAATTGGGGAAGAAATGACTGACTGATAACGGGTATCTCTCGACGCGTTTCGGCTTAAAAAGCCTCGTCAGGTGAGCTATTCCCTCTATCAAATCATTTCTATCTTTTCACTGTGAACCTATCTCCGAGAGATTTAGTGGATATGGAGGGAAGCCGGAAACAAAGCAAGCTCACCGCCGCCACCGTTCTCCAAAAGATAGAGCCACTCACCAACTCATTATTGGTTTTTAATTTTTATGACAGATTTGCTGCCAAGGCATTACTTTTACATTTACATTTTAATTTTTATTTCGTCTGTATCCACTAAATCTCTGAGATAGGTTCACAGTGAAAAGATAGAAATGATTGTAATAGAGGGAATAGCTCACCTGAAGAGGATTTTTAAGCCGAAACGAGTCGAGAGATACCCGTTATCACAGTCATTTCTTCCTCTATTATTGATTAATTGTTTGATAGTAAAAGTAAATCACAATGTTTTCTTATTTGTCCCGATGCGGTAAATTCGCCTTTAGTCCGACCTATCCAATCAACCCTAAACCACAATGAAGCGAAACCTCAATAATGGCTTCGTTTCCTCTGTAAATTTCTCTAATTTGCAAAATCAGAATTTTGCGCGTATTTTATCAAGATTTAGTCATTTTAAGCCTAACTACTAACATAAGTTCTAAAGCCAACTTAGGAGTTGTTTGTTTTAAGACTTTGTGGCTTCTTAAAAAACTTTTTTAAACTAATTTTTTTTGACAATTTTTTTTTATTGTTTCCTACATCAAATATTCTTATGGATGAATGAATGGGGGAGGCGAGGAGTCTCAATTTGGAATCAGATCTCAATTGAAAGCACGGAAATGTAATTTCGTTCCGGGGAGCATTGCCTACTCTTCCATGAAATAAATTTTTGAAACATTGTGTTTTAACTTCCTCAAATAGAAGTTGTTGTAATACTCTCCGTGAACGGTTTTTCTGAAAAGGTTACCCAAATTTGCGGCTTGAAATTGCAAAGAAAGCAAGGTTTTCCGCGTACCCCCTGGCAGTCCTCGTTTTACGCGGTACCTGAATTACGCGGTAGGTAGTTGTAATCTATTGCATCCAGCTGTTCTATACCTACATGCGATCCTATTATCTGCCCATCGACAATATCAAATTAAATCGCGATTGGAGGATTGGTGTGCAAGATATTATGGAGTTTGCAACTAAGGCCTTTTTCATGCAAACGGTAGTAAGTAAATATTTTATTTCTAATAATTTAAGATCTATTGCATCCAGCTGTTCTATACCTACATGCGATCCTATTATCTGCCCATCGACAATATCAAATTAAATCGGGATTGGAGGATTAGTGTGCAAGATATTATGGAGTTTGCAACTAAGGCCTTTAGGCCTAAATGCACATTTAGGTAGTTCAAATCTATTGCATCCAGCTGTTCTATACCTAATGCGATCTTATTATCCGCCCATCGACAATATCGATTCGGTACGTATTCGTACCTGAATTACGCGATTTACGCATTTTACTTACGAATAAAATCTACTTTCGTTATTTATTTTTTTAAGCTGTAGAATCAATTTCTGGGGTCGGCACGGGAGTGACGTTAGAGGTCTTTTTCAGTAGATGTGGACTTCTTTATTATTCACGTCAGTCTTTTCGTCCTGAGTGGCGAAGGGGAATAGGGAGAAAAAAAAACGGTGTCCCTCTCAGGGCCATTTCCGACGTCTAGAGTTTCTCCTCGTAAGGAACGAAACTAAAAAATACATGGTGTGTATTTTTTGTTTAATCAAACTCGAAGGTATTTTTTATCCACCCTTTTGATAAATATCCGAGGCTACGTGACTTCTATGTGTCTTGGAATTACAGAAGCCTTTGCACTTTTTCAAGAAAGCTTGTTAAAACTGACGGATGGTTAGTTCTGGCGATACGGCCTTTCCTAAGTAATTGAATCCACTAAGATAGCCTACATTTTTTTTTATTTTTTAAAGGTTGGTTACACTGAAAATAGTAAAGCTTTTGAAAAGAATCTTGAGATAGAGAAAGAAGTTTTTGGGCTATCGACGTTGGTAGATCCGATGGGTTTTAGTGGCCTAAAAAAAAACCATCGACGTACAAGTTTTTATAAGAGGGGCGGCTTTAACTTGTTTCGGAACTAGAATCCATTTGACCTTCCCATCTTTCACACTAATGTTTATTGCGTTTCGCCAGATCTGGGGAGATACTCGATTTTTTCCTCTTCGCTCTTCCCGCTTCTTCGCCGCCGTTTTCTTCCCGTCCTTTAAATTCCCACTCGATCCCTTCAACCCTTTCCACCACATTTACCGCAGTACGTCACCGCGTAATCTGACTTCGTTGCGGTTTCAACACGAAATGCAATTCACTTGGAAATCGCCTCGCCCCCTTCCCTATAAAAGGAATTCAATTGTTTAAATAAATTCTCAAGATATATCGCCAGCATCATTTATACGAGTACAGTCGACCATGGTTATTGTCCAGTCACCTAAAATGTCAACTAATTTTCCCTCCGGTATATTGCGATATCAGAAGTGGGATAGCCGATATCAGAAGTGGGATAACCAACATCAGAAGTGGGGGAACCAACATCAGAAGTGGGATAACCAACATCAGAAGTGGGAGAACCAATATCAGAAGTGGGATAACCGATATCATAAATGGGATAGCCTATATCAGAAGTGGGATAACCAACATCAGAAGTGGGATAACCGATATCAGAAATTTGATAGCCGATATCAGAAGTGGGAGAACCAACATCAAAAGTGGGATAACCGATATCATAAGTGGGATAACCGATATCATAAATGGGATAGCCTATATCAGAAGTGGGATAACCAACATCAGAAGTGGGATAACCGATATCAGAAATTTGATAGCCGATATCAGAAGTGGGAGAACCAACATCAAAAGTGGGATAACCGATATCATAAAAGGAATAGCCTATATCAGAAGTGGGATAACCAGCATCAGAAGTGGGATAGCCGATATCAGAAGTGGGATAACCAACATCAGAAGTGGGGGAACCAACATCAGAAGTGGGAGAACCAATATCAGAAGTGGGATAACCAATATCATAAATGGGATAGCCTATATCAGAAGTGGGATAACCAACATCAGAAGTGGGATAACCGATATCAGAAATTTGATAGCCGATATCAGAAGTGGGAGAACCAACATCAAAAGTGGGATAACCGATATCATAAATGGGCTTGCCTATATCAGAAGTGGGATAACCAGCATCAGAAGTGGGATAGCCGATATCAGAAGTGGGATAACCAACATCAGAAGTGGGGGAACCAACATCAGAAGTGGGATAACCAACATCAGAAGTGGGAGAACCAATATCAGAAGTGGGATAACCGATATCATAAATGGGATAGCCTATATCAGAAGTGGGATAACCGATATCAGAAATTTGATAGCCGATATCAGAAGTGGGAGAACCAACATCAAAAGTGGGATAACCGATATCATAAATGGGCTTGCCTATATCAGAAGTGGGATAACCAGCATCAGAAGTGGGATAACCGATATCATAAATGGGCTTGCCTATATCAGAAGTGGGATAACCAGCATCAGAAGTGGGATAACCGATATCAGAAATGGGATAACCAACATCAGAAGTGAGATAACCGATATCAGAAGTGGGAGAACCTACATCAGAAGTGGGATAAACGATATCAGAAGTGGGAAAACCATCATCAGAAGTGGGATAACCATAATCAGAAGTGGGATAACCATAATCAGAAGTGGGATAACCATCATCAGAAGTGGGATAACCGATATCAGAAATGGGATAACCGATATCAGAAATGGGATAACCGATATCAGAATTGGGATAACCAACATCAGAAGTGGGATAGCCGATATCAGAAGTGGGATAGCCGATATCAGAAGTGGGATAACCAACATCAGAAGTGAGATAACCGATATCAGAAGTGGGAGAACCTACATCAGAAGTGGGATAAACGATATCAGAAGTGGGAAAACCATCATCAGAAGTGGGATAACCATAATCAGAAGTGGGATAACCATCATCAGAAGTGGGATAACCGATATCAGAAATGGGATAACCGATATCAGAAATGGGATAACCGATATCAGAATTGGGATAACCGATATCAGAAGGGGGAGAACCAACATCAGAAGTGGGATAACCGATATCAGAATTGGGATAACCAACATCAGAAGTGGGATAGCCGATATCAGAAGTGGGATAGCCGATATCAGAAGTGGGATAACCAACATCTGAAGTGGGATAACCGATGTCAGAAGTTTTACGAATTTTCACTATTGCCGAGGGTAACTAAATATTTTTGAAGGAAGAAAAACAAATAAAACCTGTCGGCTGTAGGGTTAGAGGGTTGATATCACATCACGAAAGTCTATGGTTCGCTATGTGAGATCCTGCCAGAAGCCGTTAAATCTGGCGATAGCAACCTCCTGGGCCCATCCATTTTCTTTTTTTATTAATATTAATTTTTTTCCTGTTTCCTCTCTGTTAACTCCCATATTTTCAGAATTTTATTTATTTTGGTAGAAAGCTATTTTCTTTTTAGCACAGGAAATTATGCGATTTGGAGAGTCGTGAAAAGGGCATTAATATTAGAGGATTTTACAATACGGCTCGGAAAAAGAGTGCGAGGTAGGCATTAACTTGATTTATCGTTTTGCGTTTTTAAAATCCCATTCTCATTTTAAATACCTAAAAAAACCATTTTGTCAAAGCCTCTTTTATATTAGACAAGAAAGTAATTTGTACAAGTTTTGATGGCAAAAATGCGTTTTCCAATTCTATTATGCATGTGATGCAAGCTGGAATACGTGCGATAACCTGGTGATTAGGAGAACAAAGCGATCCGAAGGTTGAAAGGGTTCCAAAGCAAACAATGCACCGAGAAACTCTATTCACCCCCTCGTAATCGCTAATATTTAATATTATTTCAAGATAATGAAAAGATTAAAAATTCTCTCTTTTTATAGATATTAATTTTTTTATTGGAAGGAATTCAATTTTATTTTTTAATTTGGGAAAAGGTCGTTTTTCCTTGAGGATTTTATTAGTGAAGTTTAATGAGTTTTTGAAAATTCATACCATGCTAATTTTGAGAGATTTCACACCCAGGAAGTTGATATTAGGTATTTGTTTTATGATGGATTTGGGAATGATACACTGGCGTAAGTAGGTAAGCCCCTACCGGCGAGAAAACCAATAAACCTCCCAGCTCTTTGAAAATTAATCTCGCATAATACAAGCAACAATTTTTTTGTTTAACAATTTTTTTTATTCATAAAAAATTTGAACGTAGGAAATCCCTGGTGATTGGACGTCAAGTTTTTCTTTCCATCTGCATAAAAATGTCAAACTGTTAAATATTGGAAAACTCATTAATTCCTAAACTTTCATGTTCTTCGGTAAAATGATAGAAAAAAAAGTATTTTCGAAGTTGGCCAAGCGTAAAAAGTTATAGAATGGCTTCACTAAACTTTGTCAATCTTGAAAAAACTTTACAAGTCTGCATATTGCCCGGAGTGATAAAGGAAGGTTGGAAGGATCATAAGTTCGGTATTACTATTGCTTAACCAAACATAAATAATTCGTATCCAGTTGTCCAGAAATTATTTAATAAAATAAACCACAGTGTAAATTTAATGTTTTTGTGAGACATATCGTGAATAAACTAAGCCATATTCAGTTGGTAGAACTGATTTGTTTATCCAGGGAAAAACTAATTTAAAAACATGTTGATCATGGACACGGCCAAATAGGTACTTTGGTGCTTTTTTCTCTCATTTCATTAATTCCAGTTTTTTTCTCTTTTTCCCTCCAGCAAAACTGATTATTGAAATCAATATCCTATTTTGCAATATCTGGTAAGCTCGAAACAAATAGGCTTCAATCCTATATGGATTATACGACTCACCTTTTCGACATACTCTTCTTTCAACAGACAGATCGCCATTTTTCCGCGTAAAACTTCTAGATAACTTTGAAAAACAGATCCCATGAAAATTTGCTGAAAATCGGCTTGAAATCGTGGCCAGAAGCCGTTGGGAAGTGACGGTCGGCCGGCATCACAAATAACCTCGAAATCACTTCATAAAAAATAACGTGAAGGAAGGATTTTCAAGGAAAACATGAGAAAAACTTTCCTTAAAAAGAGGTTATTATAAATAAGGGCTTTAGCAACCAAGCATCTAATTATTATGTAATGCTCGTCATTAGCGTAATTTTAGGTGAAAAGAAATTCTCTCTACGTGACTCAGAATACAAAATAATATAATCACTTTGTTTTGTAAGGCTTAACGTTTAAAAAAATTAATAAGTAGTTTTTCATTACTACAATATAAAGTTGGGTAGAATTCTAATCGATATGTAATTCTTAGATTCCAACTTCAGTTGCATCGTAGTTTCACACTCCTGGATCATGCGCAGAACTATATGACCGTTAAACTTGACGTCAAATGACGTCAGATTTAACGGATTGTACTGCGCATGCTCCAGGAAGTTGAAACCATTTGGAACAAAGCTATTATTGCATTGGCTAAAATCAGCTGGATGCAATAGTTTTAATATTTAAAGAGCACAAAATTTATACCTTCCCAAACATCCCAGGATTTGAATTTTCCCAGAAAGAACCGGCTAATTCAATTAAGAAAGAAAATAAATTTTATGGATTAAAAAAAATTCTTTGTTGGGTAGAACAATTGTTAAGGAAATATAAAATTTTATTAATTAACTATGAAATTCAAAGGAATTAAAAGATTAATGTTGAGGGCAAAAGAGCAGTAAAGCAAAATTGTCTTTAGTGCCCAACTTGTTTCGAAAGATAACGAAATAACCGAGGTTATGCTTGAGACTAAAATTTAAATTACTCTTTAATTGACCTTAAATTTCGAAATAAAACGAAAGAAAAATTAGAAGTATAAAAGTTCTGGTAGAATTGAAGTAAAAGATATTTATTGACGTCCGGCTATTTGTGCTCGGGACGTGATGGTTTTTCAAAATTTTCGCAGTTCTAAAAATAGGTCAGTTTCTCTGTATTTTAAATTTCAATTCTCACGCAAAAACAATAACATTGAAGGAGGTAAACATGTGAATACGATTATATGCAAACAAACTAAAGAGAACAGCTTGTTTTGAGGGTTTGAAGGCCTTCAGTTCAAAGGAAACTAAGAGCCCTTGAATAATTCGACATCTACAAATGAGAGGTGGGAACAAACGCCTCTCTCGCCGCATCTTAAGACTCGATCAATTTTCCTACTTATTTCTTTTAGATGAAACTATTTTGACAGCTATTAGTCGAGGACTTAATAATTCAACGCTCGTTTCTTTTTCAACGAACAAAAGCATTGTGTGTCCACGAACGTGGGCGGCCCAGATGCGGGAAAGCACCGGTTATGACAGTTCCGGATTTTTTTTTTCTCTTTTCAATATTGAAAACGAATATCGAATTTAATGCTTCAATATAAAGCGGTTTAACGTGTGACGTGTCCCGGGGGCAGAACGAATCCGATTTTAACTTCCTGATCACTATTTGATAGACTTTTCGATTCAATGTTATTTATAACTCTTTTCTTTCGTATCACTGCTTTCTACATAAAAAAGGCGAGGTTTTTCCCTGGCCGCCAGATCGCGATATCGCAAGATCGGCCAAAAATCTTTCAAGATATCACCTGATTTTCTGGAGTAGAAACACCCATTTCCGGTCCGGGTGTTAAACATCTATTTTACCGGGCTTAAGGTCGTTTTCATTGAATTTTTGGTGTAGAAACACCCGTTTCCGGTCTGGGCGTTAAACATCTATTTCACCGGGCTTTAGGTCGTTTTTGTCGATTTTCTGGTGTCGAAACACCGGTTTAATCTAGTGTTCAGGCGTTAAACATCTCTTTTACCAGGGTTAGGGTCATTTGCGTTGATTTTCTGGTGCAGAAACACCCGTTTCCGGTCCGGAAGTTAACATCTTTTTTATCGGGCTTAAGGTCGTTTTCGTTGATATTCTGGTGTAGAAACACCCATTTAATCTAGTGTTCAGGCGTTAAATATCTCTTTTACCGGGGTTAGGGTTATTTGCGTTGATGTTCTGGTGTAGAAACACCCGTTCAATCAGGTGTCCGGGCGTTAAACATCCATTTTACTGGGCTTAAGGTCATTTTCGTTATTTTCTGGTGTAGAAACACCCGTTTAATCTAGTGTTCAGGCGTAAAACATCTCTTTTGCCTGGGTTAGGGTCATTTGCGTTGAATTTCTGGTGTAGAAACACCATTTTAATCTAGTGTTCAGGCATTAAATATCTCTTTTACCGGGATTAGGGTCATTTGCGTTGATTTTCTAGTGTAGAAACACCCGTTTCCGGTCCGGGCGTTAAACATCTATTTTGCCGGACTTAAAGGTTGTTTTCGTTGATTTTCTGGTGTAAAAACCCCGTTTAATCTAGTGTTCAGGCGTAAAACATCTCTTTTGCCGGGGTTAGGGTCATTTGCGTTGATTTTCTGGTGTAGAAACACCATTTTAATCTAGTGTTCAGGCGTTAAATATCTCTTTTACCGGGGTTAGGGTCATTTGCGTTGATTTTCTAGTGTAGAAACACCCGTTTCCGGTCCGGGCGTTAAACATCTATTTTGCCGGACTTAAGGTTGTTTTCGTTGATTTTCTGGTGTAAAAACACCCGTTTAATCCAGTGTTCAGGCGTTAAAAATCTCTTTTACCGGGGTTAGGGTCATTTGCGTTGTTTTTCTGGTGTAGAAACACCCGTTTAATCAGGTGTTCGGGCGTTTCAACATCTTTTTTACCGGGTTTTGCACCGTTTTTTACTGCATGCCGCTTCAAAAATTGGCCTCCTTATCCTCAGCCCCCCAGTCATCCTTACCCTTATCGCACACCACATTAAATATTTAAAACTTAATTCTAAACTTCATAAAATAAAGCAAAATTTTTTACCCAATCTTCATTCGACAATAAAACGGCGAAGAAAAAAAGCCGATAAGTCTTGTAAGGGTGAAATATGAGATAAAGTGAACTCTTGAGTGTCTCTAAACACTTCCAACCTAAAATGTCTTAAAAAGCGTTTTCTAGGTTTTTTTAAGGGGGTAGATAAGAATGGTATCGGAATACAAAATCATCAAGGGTTAAAATTGGTATTTAAAGACAAGCAGACGTTGAAAACCTTTCGATAAGAATAGAAGCATTGAAAGCGACTAGCATAAATCGTGAATGCCGTTTGTCACCCCCTTCTCTTATCTTCTTCCGGTTCTCCGCTTACTGGAACAGAGATTCAAATGTAACGGATAACTATAATATGTCAAAAGAGGCCATTTAACTCCGAAGCAGACCTTTTTAAACGTCAGCCTGTGCGGGGAAGGGGGTTTAATGGTGACCGCAAAACTTGTGTAATGGCCCTGATCGGTTCTCCTATTTTTTAACCCCTTAACTCCACTCGGATTTCAGGAGCTCAAAACATTTCTCACCAAAGTTGTAATAATTATGACTGTCATACAAATTTTTCTCCCCAGTTTCATTCATTTTTGACATAATTAGACTTTTCTTTCCTCTCTAAAACTTGAATACGAAATTTTTAATTTCAAAAACAATGTAAAAACTACTTTTGAACCCTTGGAAGACTTATAGAGGAAAGTAATAAAACCTAGTAAAGTGTCTCCGAACTTGTACTTGAAGATTATATTGGCTTACGTGATTTCTCTTACACATTTTCCTCAACATTATGAGAAAAACTTGTTTAATTGCGTTTCGCAGATAAGGACCTTAATAATTTTTTAAACCGTGGTGCTCCTCAAGGGTCCTTTATACCCCGTAGTAGGGTATACTTCCTTATAAAAGTTTTTGTGATACCCTCCTCGTCGGGTTTTTGGGGAAGGGTCTTCCAGACCCCATAGGGTCAATTCGAATATTGATCTTTACCGATCTCAACTTTGTCTGTGGTTCCGGCCGGCCGTAGCATTTTTTCTGGAACACTTTAAGGCCACAGTTTTCATCCGATTTTCACCAAATTTTCACACAAATTTCTTAGCCGTTAAAGAAGAAACTAATGATGGTGATTTTTGAATTTCGAAAAAATGGCGGAGATATGGCTGATTGAAATTTTAAAAAATTCGCTGCGGCCGAACCGTTGGTCCTATTTTCACCAAGACTCCTTATATTTTTAACGAATTTTTGGTGTAAAAAATTGCCACTTTTTAATAATTATTTTTTATAGTAAGGAGAAATTTCATACTTCTACCCATTACGAGAGGCACATCCCTAGGCCAAAGAGCCCATTATTTCTACCTTGACACTTAAAAAAATTTTCGAAAAAAAAACTTAGAAAATTAAAAAAAAAAGGAAAACCCGGAAAGTTTTTCGAAAAAAAAACTTACAAAAATTTTCACAAGAAAAAAACTAGGAAAATTAAAAAAAAAAAAATAGGAACTTTCCCCTCGCTTATTCTTTTCCTCCTTAATATACTTCCCCCTCCTTTATACTTTCCCTCCCTTCATTATACTTTCGTTCCCTTATACTTCCCTCCGTTATACTTCCCCTCCTATATACTTCCTCTTCCCATATACTTTCCCTCCTATATTGTTACTTCTCTTTAAGGAAGTTTTCGTTGGAAGCTCTTCAAACCAATACATTACTTTGAAGTTTTGTTCCAATTTTACGAGAAAACTGTTGGTATTTTAAGCTTTTTTATTTTCGATTTGGCTTTAGAATAGGTTTATATACTTTCGTACAAAAGGTTTATAAGAAAAAAAGGTAAATTTTTTTGATTTAAATTTCAAAAAATTACCGTGGGGTAACAGGGAGGCATAATAGTGATATCTAAACTTAGCGTTAGTGTTTATAGAATTAACATTTGAAATTCAACCTCTCGGATGTTACTTTTAGGTGGGTAATTAGTTGTACTGGATTCCCAACTTGTCTCAACTGTTCCTGAATTATCAAACCAGTACTCCCGACTCCGTATCACAAATGGCTTAGTAACAAATTTAAAGCTGCGTTAATGGCGTCTCGTAACTCTCGGCGGCCTTTACATGCGAAAATAAGACAAAAAAAACTTCACACAGAATTTCAGGAATCTTAAATAACAAAAAAAAGTGTTGAGTTTGTCGAATGGAACAAAAATAAGTTCAATTACTGAGGGGATTAAAACCATTTTCCACATGAAAATTCATGAGCTCTATTTAAGCCGACAGAGCCATGTTATCGCGTTTGTAACATCCTTTAAACTTGCATAATTTTGAAAAAATAGAACATCCAGCTTGTTTTGTCCTTGAGTTGAGAGAGCATGGCGGAAAAATAAAACCATTAACAGTCCTGCGGCGCCTTTTCCACTACTTGGAAACAAAAAAAGTTCTTTTCCTTTCTCTGAGAGCTCCTAAATAAAAAAACTGCCTATAACAGTTTTTATAAAAATTTTGTTTTTAAAGAAAACTGTTGAAAACATTTGAATTTAAAAAGCTGAGGAGAGTGATAGGATTCAATTAGGGATCCCTCCCTTTGAAACCGCGTTTCTAATCCCTCTTTGTTTCTAATCATGAATTGAGCGCTAATCAAGGGGGCGTTGAAAAATGATCAGAGTTTCATTATTCATTCTTTTAAAACGTAACCGTATCCATTAGCCCCGATTTCCTTCCCACGTATTCTGTATGATTTCATCTACGATAGATCCAATTTATAAGTAAAATACGCTTTTATCACATTTAATCTTCAACCAATTTTGATTTTATAAACATCGCGGGATGAAAATTGGTTTCCTAAAAATGGGATTCACAACCTTTTTGCTAGAGGACCCCTTTTACCGGTTAAAATGTGCGGCCCTATTTTCCTTAATCCAGAATTTACATGTTTGGCTAATTTTGTGGAAAAACTCCTGAAAATGCTGCAAAATGGCGTCTCTCTTTCAAAAAAACGAGGAAAAATTGTAAAAATCGAGTGAAAATGGGGTTTTTTAGTCAAAAACGATGAAAAATCCTGTAAAAATTGGTTAATCTTCAACCAATTTTGATTTTATAACCATCGAGGGATGAAAATTGGTTTCCTAAAAATGGGATCCAGAAACTTTTTTTTCGAGAGGACCCCTTTTACCGGTTAAAATGCCTATTTTCCTCAATCTAACTCCTCCAGAATTTACATGTTTAGCTAATTTTTTGGGGAAAACTCCTGAAATGCTGCAAAAATGGGGTCTCTCTCTTAAAAAAAAAAAACAGGAAAAGTTGTGAAATCGAGTGAAAATGGGGTTTTTTAGTTAAAAAACGAGGAAAAATCCTGTAGGTTCCAGTAAAAATAGGGTTTGAATGGTGAAAACGTCGGGATTGTTCTAAAAATACTAAAACTCTCATTTGTGAAGAACAAAATAAATGGTAAAAACGCTTTTTATTCCGAATTTCCTTTTTCTGTTTCCAGCGATTTTTAATCAAGCTTTTACGCAGAACGCAGACCCCCTGACCATGCATAGAGAACTGACTGGGAAGATCAGAATTTGAAAACTAAAAATTTTTAACATCAGCCGCTTATTGATTAGGGTTCTTCAATTTTTTTATGGAAAGAAATGGCATGGCTTTAGCCTTGCCCTACACCACAATTTTGCCGTTGCCCTTTAATTTGTTTTCCGGTAACCTGTGATCCTATTCTATAATTTAAGCTACCTAGAAGATTATTTATTTTTTTCATCCTTCATAAATATTAATACAAAATGTGATCTTGGGATTACGTTACCATGAATTATATTAGAGGAAAAAAAGCGGTCTCGGATTATACCATACGCAATTAACACCGCCGTCCCCAGGGCTTTGCTTTTCATATAATATATTAAAAAACCGTCGGAATAAAAAGGGAAAAAAAAATTTTGTGTTTTCTAGGACGTAAAAGGGTTATTGATTATAAGAGGTTAAAGTTCATCAAGATGGGAAATGATTAGAATCGGCTCGATTGACTTAACGTGAATATGTTTGCGGTCGTAAATGTTGACTCGTTTCGAATGTTGACTTAAGAGCTTCAGACGTTCAAATAATTGATCGATCATTTATACCCTGGGTTAAAATTATTTATTTAACTTTATCAAATAATCCATTGTGCTCTTGCCATCGGCTAAAAGACCCAAATAAACACAGAAATCCGTATATCTAGATTAAATCAAAGTTTTTGCTCACTTTAAAACAATATTTAAGAAATTAAGAAAAAAAAAAAACAAGAAAATTGAGATTTTGTTACCCCTTTCAAGAATTAACAAGATGTAAGAAACGATTTTTTTTTTGTAAGTCAATCAATCCGTTAGACATTTCTGAAAAATTGCTAATTGGCTCTTTAATTTTTTCCCTCCCCTCTTCAATTTATCTTTGGCTAATTTGAAAAGTTTCATTACCCGAATTTTCAGTTGACACCTATTTTTTAAAAAAATAAACAGGTTCAAGAGAAGATTTTCGCGCCTGAAGAGCCTTAGGAGATGTAGCGATTAGCCCAATAAATTACTTTTTTCTCTCCCTGCCACCCCACGAGAAACCCAATTATGAACAGCTTAACCTTTTTTTTTTGTTAGGTTAACGTCTAAAATGAGGAAAGGGGGTTTCAGTACTTTACCTAGCAAAGAAAGAAAAAAAAACTACAAAATCCACAATTTCGATTTCACGGGTTTTTGTAGGCCAGAACATCGAGAAAAATGACCAAAAGTACTGGTTTGAAGAGCTTTCAACGAAAACTTCCTTAAAGAGAAGTAGCAATATAGGAGGGAAAGGTATATGGGAAGGGAAAGTAAATAGGAGGGGGAAGTATAACGGAGGGAGAAGTATAAGGGAACGAAAGTATACCGAAGGGAGGGAACGTATAAAGGAGGGGAAGAATAAGGAAGGGGAAAGTTCTATTTATTTTGAATAATTTTCCTAGTTTTTTTTTGTGAAAAATTTGTTAAGTTTTTTTTTTGAAAAATTTTCTGGGCTTTCTTTTTTAAATTTGCGCTTTTTTTCCGAAATGTTTTTTAAGTTCTTTTTTCGGAAATTTTTTGAGTGTCTAGGTAGAAATAATGGGCTCTTAGGCCTAAGGATGTGCCTCTCGTAATGGGTAGAAGTATGAAATTTCTCCCTACTAATAAAATAATAATAATTAAAAAGTGGCAAGTTTTTCACACCAAAAAAATCACCCCTCCGGGGTCTGGAAGACCCTTCCCTAAAAACCCGACGTGGAGGGTATCACAACAACTTCTTTAAGGAAGTTAAAATCGTTAAGAAAGGTTTAAACGCTCAGAAACTCGATAAAATGGATGTTTTTACACCAAAAATCAAAGCATTGAATGAAATTGAAATTTTTAATTTTGGTATTTGTATACTGGGTGAAAAATCCGACAATATGCGCGTTTTCTAAAGAAATCTTTTGGAAGCAAACATATTTTTTTCGACAAAATTTACAATTTCACGCTATATTATTTGTGAACTTTTTTGTTGTCTGGGCCAATCATAAAATAGCAATTTTTGACATGTCGTTATTTACAACCACTGGGGAGACATTAATAATACCATGCTACAGATTGAGCTGTTTTTTTCAATTTCCCTTCGATTGCCCTAAACCTATTAAAAGAAGTTAAAAATCGTTTTACTTTTAAATGTTAAAAAATTGTTAAATCGATATTTGTGTCATTTTTTTGACGTAGAAATCTGGGAATCTTGAAAGATGAAAAGAAAAGTGGATAAAAATATCCAATAACCATTCTAATAACGGAAGAGCTGAAAAGGTTTTCTTGTCCTATCTGAAAGCTTTTAACTTTTCAAAAGTTATTGGGATCGTGACAATTGTCGCCTTTTGAAACCTCTTTGGGGATATCGTCTTCTTCTTCATTTTCATTGCCAGGAAAAACGATTTCTTCATCGTATAAAATTATCGATTATACAAGTTTAGAAGTGTCAAACTATAAGCGATGTGGAGGCCTTTTCCCTTCCCTTTTTGCCGTGAAAAACATAAATTGACGCCCTGAATTCTAAAGTTGCTTGACGCCCTTTCATAAACAATTGCTCCACTTTAAAAGGAGGTTATACATTGTGGAAAAATCATCTGTCTTTCCGTCGCACGTCTTTTCGCTACGAATCCCAAAGGAAAATATAAATAAAACGACAAAAAAGATTGTCAAAAGTGTTGTTTTTGTTAAAAAAAAAATTTCATGTTGGATTTTCTTTAATTTAGTTTATAACGTACACCCACGTCGGAGTTTATTTATTCATCGATGTACGCCCCTGACATTTTATATAAATTTTCCAACGCCTCATCTTATTTTTCACAAGGGTGATTCTATTTTCTTAGCTACAAAAGAAGAGAAAGATGAATTTTTAAAACATTTTGAATAAAATGGTCACAATTTATCATGAAACGTCGGAGTTTATTATTCATCGATGTACGCCCCTGACATTTTATATAAATTTTCCAACGCCTCATCTTATTTTTCACAAGGGTGATTCTATTTTCTTAGCTACAAAAGAAGAGAAAGATGAATTTTTAAAACATTTTGAATAAAAATGGTCACAATTTATCATGAAAATATATTTTATTGCCATACCCTTGATAGGTGAAGAGAAGGATCTTCTAGAGTCTAAAAGTAATGAAATCCGTGGTTAACTCGATAAATAATCTAGATGGAGTAAAATTTAATTTTTTAATCATAGCATTATAGGTATTTTGAGAAAATCAAAGTTTTTAAATAACTCCGAACCATTGACTTTAGCAAGATTTTGTCTTAAAGACTTTTTGAAGGAAATTTAATGCAGATTATTTTTTTATTAAATAATTTTCGCCCTAAACCTCATACTTTTCAAGATATTTGATTAAAAGTAATGAAATCCGCGGTTAACTCGATAATAATCTAGATCTCATATTCTGTAACTTTGGTCGGAAACCTAGGTCCAAAAAACCTATATTCTAGAAGTTTGGTCGGAAAACCTATAATCCGGCCCTTTGGTCCAAAAACCTATAATCCGGCTCCCGTTTTCAAGCTCCCCTTGGCGGCGTCGCAGGCTTCAGAAAGGTTGAGAAACACTGTTCTTCCATTACAAGAGTGTATTTAGGGTCTTTCAATAAGGGTGGGTCGATTTTGAAAGTGTGTGGCGGCCATGGCGTTTTAGCGGCATTGCCAAATAAATTGCATATATTCAATATCTGATGCCAAATCAACATGGCAAGTTACACGACTGAGCAGCACGTTTAAATGATAAACTTTACAACGAAACATTGGGTATTTTGGGTGAACGATTTGGGGGTCGAGTTATCTCTCGAAGAGGTGACGTGAATTGGCCACCAAGGTTGTGCGATTTGACCCCGTTAGACTTTTTCAGGTGTGGGGGTTTCTGAAGTCGCCGGTCTACGCCAATACACCACCAATGACCACCAATTTCACGTCAACTCTTCGAGAGATTACTCTACCCCCAAATCGTTCACCCAAAATACCCAATGTTTCGTTATAAAGTTTTATCATTTGAACGTGCTGCTCAGTCGTGCAACTTGCCATGTTGATTTGGCATCAGATATTGAATAATATGCAATTTATTTGGCAATGCCGCTAAAACGCCATGGCCGCCACACACTTTCAAAATCGACCCACCCTTATTGAAAGACCCTATAGAATGCCAAAAAAACCCGTGGTTCTCATACAATTGTGGGGGGGGGGGGGTTCCCGCCAAAAGTGAGGAAGATCTGTATAATTTGGCAAAATAAAAAAAAAATAAAAAAAAAGTTTTTTTTGCCGAAAAACCCGGTTTAAAATTTTGATTAATCTGCTACATACAATAAATTGGAGAAATTCGGACTTTCCACGCACGTTTCGTGTGGCCTCGGTGGGCGAAAATATTTATTTTTTCTTTCTAGTTTTTAATAAACTTTAAATTGCTCTACTTTGTTTTCCCCCTTTCTCGTGGTTTTTAGGCCTATATTCCTTTACAACGAATTTTTTAGCACTTTGTATGATGAAAAAAAATCTTTTGGCTCAGAAGTTATGTTTTATTTCTGGTGCCCCTCTGTCTCTCCTCCCAAATTTTTCCCTTTAGGCCTAGTATTTTTGTTGTTATTTAAAAGGTTTTCTGGCCATGAATATTTTAAAATCAATTTTCAACACACAAAAACTTTTTCAAGAGTTAAAACTTCATGAAAAAAATTTTTTTTTCATATTTAAAATTCCTCTTATAAAAAATGCAATAAAGTTTTAATTGCGCACCTTCGAAAAACTTTCACGTCCTTTAAATTACTGAGGATTGCATAATTCAGAAATGATTCAAAATTTTTTATCACGTCCCAGACGCGATGAAAATTTAAATTCAAGAAAATCTTATTGCAGGCTTCAAATTTTCCTAAAAACGGCGAATAAAACGATTTTCTCCCCGCATGTAGGAAACTATCGGATTTGAATGCTCGTTTAAAATAAACAGGTTTGAATACCTAATAACGCCCATCATAAACGGATATTTTCCCCATTCAGAATTTACATAGATACAGGACCTCCATAAACCTTAGAATAATGATATTACGCAATAAACGAGGAAATTTGACTAAAATCTCTTAACGTTATTTATTAGCTTAGTAATTTTATAGCTATACAACTAAACTTAATACTAAAAAAAAAAATATAAGAAAAGCTTTCATATTGTTAAGTATCTCTGAAAAGGGATGCTTTCAATGGAACATTTTAACAATAAACGTTGTCCTACAAGCTTGTTGTAATCGTTCCTTTCTATTTAATGGGAGAAAAAAAAGGCTGGTCTAGAGCTTGCCCCGATGGGAAATTTCTAAGATGAGTGAAATATTTTTTGAAAATTGCTACTCTTAAGGGTCCGTTATACGGTTGCGTTTTTAGGTATTTCTTTAAAGTTTTGCTTCAATTGGTTTTTTAAAAATTTTGTCTTTTTGATTATTGTCTTTACCGATCTCAACTTTGTCTGTGGTGCCGGCCGGCCGTCCGGCCCTCCGTCCGTAGCATTTTTTTCCGGAACACTTTACGGCCACAGTTTTCATCCGATTTTCACCAAATTATCACACAAATTTTTTTAGCCGGTGAAGAAGAATGTTGGGAGGGCGATTTTTAATTTCGAAAAAATGGCGGAGATATGTCAGTTTGAAATTTTAAAAAATTCGCTGCGGCCGTACCAACTTATTATATTTTTAAGAATTTTTGGTCTAAAAAATTGCCACTTTTTAATTATTTTTTTTTTTTAGTAGGGAGAAATTTCTTACTTCTACCCATTACGAGAGGCACATCCCTAGGCCAAAGAGCCCATTATTTCTACCTTGACACTTAAGAAAATTTTTTGAAAAAAAGAACTTAAAAAATAAAAAAAAGCGCAAAAAAAAAAAAAAGAAAACCCGGATAATTTTTCGAAAAAAAAAAAACTCCAAAAATGAAAAAAAAAAACTTCGAAAAAAACACAAAAAAACTTCCCCCTCCTTTAAACTTCCCCTTCCTTATACTTTCCCTCCCTTCGTTATACTTTCGTTCCCTTATACTTCCCCCTCTGTTATACTTCCCCTCCCATATAATTCCCCCTCCGTTTTACGTCCCCTCCTATATTGTTACTTCTCTTCAAGAAAGTTTTCGTTGGAAGCTCTTCAAACTAGTATTTTCGTAGCCACAATCAATTTTTTAATAAAAGAATGGATTTTTTAAATGAAAACCCTTCCTCATCAGTTGTTTTCCTTTAAATAAAAAATCAATTTTAACTTCCTTTTTCTTTGTTCCAGATTTGTTAGAAAATTGAATTCGAAATGGCACCTGCGACGGGTCTCAAATGAAGAACTTTTTTATCTACACCTAAAAGGTTTAAATATTATGCGTTTCCCTGGTCTTTTTTATTGTTTAAGGTGAATATTTTAAAAGTTTTTTTTTTTGTTCGAATAAAATATTTTCGTTCCGGGTTAAAAACGAAGTTGGAAGTTACATGACTAAAACATAGGGGAAAGAGCGTTGAATTTATTGGATACCCAGTGTCTCCCTTTATATTTTTTCTCTTTTTGTTTTCCCTCCCCGCACAAAAACTCGACCGTACTCTAGTCAGAAGGGCCACTTCTATAGATTTGGCCCTTTTTTGGCATATCTACGGCTTAAAAAAAAAAAACTCTTTTTTTCACAATTTCTATAAATCAAATAAACACTGATTAAAAGTTTTAGCGACCCGTTATTTCAGAAAACCTGCACAAAAAGCGAGAGAAAAAAAAAACCAAGAAAAACGTGTGAACAGGTCGAAATTTCTGTTGAAAGAGAGTTTTTTTTGGACAAAAAGAAACGGAATCTCTTTTAAAAGTAGGTAAAAATAGATGAAAAAAAAGAGCAAATACCCTGTATAGGTAAGGTAAAAAAAAAAAATCAAAAGAAATGGCTAATCATTTTGTCGAATTTACAATCTCCCATTCAAACTTTTATTACCCTAAACTTTTTAACCTTTAAAAACTTTTTAATCGTGAGGAAAAAATTTTTTCCCCGAGATTTCTAACTTTAGTAATGAGATTCAAAATATTAGAATGAAAGAGGCTTTCACTATAAGTAAAATTAATGCATAATTTTATTCAAATTCTTTTAATAGGACTCGTGAGAATAGAATAGGGCAATTTTAAGTTTAATCAACGCCTTAGCCTCCGCCATAAGGGATAATGAATTTATAACGTCTTTAGAAAATAGATTTTGGTTTTTTCTATTCTGCTTATAAAAGTATGGTTTTTTTTTAGATGGCGCTGAGAATCGAGTGACAGAGAAAGGAAAAAATTTTTCGCCATGGATATAGAAGAGCAGAATTTCACGATCGAAAATGTGACTGGGGAAGAAATAATTCCGTACGACCAACGTCCTGAAACGTATATAGTCCCCGTTCTTTTCGCAATAATATTTTTAGTGGGGATTATAGGGAATGGGACTCTCGTTCTTATCTTCGTGCGACATAGAACGATGAGGAACGTTCCCAACACTTATATTTTAAGTTTAGCTTTAGGTGATTTGTTAGTGATATTAAGTTGTGTGCCATTCACTTCCACAGTTTATACCGTTTATTCATGGCCTTATGGGGAATTCGTGTGTAAACTTTCGGAAGCGACGAAAGACGTTTCGATAGGCGTTTCGGTTTTTACGTTGACAGCGTTGAGTGCGGATCGATTTTTCGCGATAGTCGACCCGATGAGGAAGCTTTATTCATCGATAGGAGGTAGAGGGGCGACAGGATGCACCATTTTGATCGCGGCAGCGATTTGGCTTTTGGCGATCGCCTGCGCTACTCCTGCAGCAGTCACTTCATACATAAAAGTCTTCAAACAAGGTAACACGACCCTATTCGAAGTCTGCTATCCTTTTCCGGAAGAATGGGGACAGAATTACGCCCGAGGTGTTGTCTTAGCGAAATTCCTCATTTACTACGCGATACCTTTGACGGTGATCGGATGCTTCTACATCCTCATGGCGCGACATCTGGTACTTTCCACAAGAAACATGCCTGGTGAGTTTCAAGGTCAAGCCAGGCAGATAAAAGCGAGGAAGAAAGTCGCCAAAACGGTCCTCGCTTTCGTCGTCGTTTTCGCCGTCTGTTTCGCACCCGTCCACGTTTTCATGCTATGGTTTTACATCCACCGACCGCCGCCGCCGACTATAACGAATTCTGGCATATCTTCAGAATCGTCGGATTCTGTCTTTCATTTATCAACTCCTGCATCAACCCCATCGCTCTCTACTGCGTCTCCGGGACTTTCAGAAAGCATTTTGACAGGTAATCTAAGTAGAATTTTACCAGGAAAGTTTTTTATTTAGCTAAAAAACGTTTTCTTTGTTTTCCTCCAGCTTTTCTCTCAGGTAAATAATAAGAAATAAACAATAGAAACGATTAAGTAAAAATAGGGCTACTTAAGGACTTTCCAAGTCTGTTCTTTCTAATTTTGAACAAGTCGATTCCCTTGAAAATTAAGGGATCTTTTCTTCTAAAAAGGCTTCCATTCACGCCTCATAAACTATCAAAAGAGGTAGCGAATGAAACAGGAACTCCTCCGACACTTTAATTACAAGAGTCGCACCGACTACGAATTTCCTCAATGGGTCCCTTTTTGTTTGAACTTTGAGAAAATTTCTTTTCCTCAGTTGAGATTTTAAATTGATTAATTATTTCTAACTTATGAGGAAAATGAAAAACAAGCTTTAAATTTTTTTCGCTTGATTTTTAGGTATCTGCTGTGTTGGAGAAACGACCGAGGCGATTCTGATAGGAGGTGTACTGGTCGAAAAGGATGGGATAGTACGACGATGGCGCCTCTTCAGCACAGCACGACGATGAGAAGGCACGAAGGACAAGAATGCACGGTCCTCACGACGTTCATCAACGGCGGAACGACCACCAACGGCCAGGGTCAGATCTGACCCCCCACCGCCATTCAATCTATACGAATTAACTACCGCCGGAAATCTTCTATTCTCTCTCCGATCCGAGCACCTCTTCTTAAAAACGGAATCTACAGGGTTTCACGCTGGATTAACCCATAAAACTTCTATAGCGTAAACGAATTCTTCAAACTTAAATATAAAAAAATGTATCTAACCAATTTCCATGATTTTATTTCATCTGGAAACACCACAAGATTGGCAAACTGCAGTCAACAGAACGAAAGAATGGCGCTCGTACTAACCATTTTAAAGAATAATAAGTCGGAAGGACGGCTTCTACTACTCATTCCAAAAGCGCATTCCTTTGTTCCGCCGACTATAAATTTTACTTGCCACTTGAATTTTTAATTTTATAGTTTTTCATTATAAAAAGAGTCCAATTTCTAAATTTTTTTCCTGGAAAGAAAAAAAAGAAGCCTTGGTTTAATGGGACTTTTCACTTTTATAGCTTTAAGGTTACGAGGGATTTTACACCCGGAAAAAAAAGAAATAAGCGAAAAGAAAATTTGAGTTTTATTACCACCCTCTCACCAAAATTATAAACGTTACAAACCCCGCCTACGTTTTTAAAATAAAAAACTTTATTATTGTTTATAAAATTTATTATTTTGTCAAAGAGCTTTACTTTAATAGACTTTACACTTGGAAAAAAAATATGAAAACCTGGTGTACCAAAAGTCAATCGCTATTTGGATTTGCTATTTTAGAATTGTTGGTACCCTTCAGGTTAAAATAAATTTGTTAAAAAAGCTTGTGTTTCTGGGCCAGTTATACCAAAAAAGTTGGGCTAACCTGTTAATCTCACACTCTTTTCCTCAGGGGTGCCAATTTACAACGAAAGTTCATTCATTTAAAAAAATAAATCTTGTTTTTGGGATCCCCAGAAAAATTATTGTTAATCCATCTAAATTTTGAGATGTTAATTAGGTAGATTTTTTTTTAAATCTACCAATTTTTTTATTTTTGTAAACATCGTAAAAGCAAGGGATTTTAATCTACAACCTTTGGATTATAAGCCCAACATTCTACCAACTGGGCTGAGTAGCCGAGTACCGTTGGGCTAGTAACCCAAAGGTCGTGGGTTTGAATCTCACTGAAGGCCTAATTTTTCCTACTCTTTTCCTCTTTTACTCGGTTGAATATTTAAAATAACTTTTGCTATCAATAAGTCTAAAAAAAATATGGGGTCATGGAGACCCAAAAACTGTACATGGAGGGTAATCCAATATCTTTTCTTCAAATCTTCAAAATCAAACCTCAAATCTTTCATGTTTCACATATTGTATGTAGAATTCTTGTAAATATGAACCGTAAGAGCTTATCATAAAATTAATGTTTTATTTTACGACCCTTTTGGCTTTGAAATTGAAGCCATAAAACGTAGTTGAAACGTTTTAGATGGTATTTTGTAACCTTATTTGTTGTTCATTCAAAGCCGAAATTTTCGAGAATTCATCAAGGGGAATACGTTTATCTCATCTAGTCTTTAATGGAGTTTCATGTAGTGCCAAAAAAAATTGCTCATAAAAAAATTTACCGTTCGCACTTTGTGAAAAACTATATATTTTGTGTTAAAATTATTTTATTTTTGTAATATAAAAATGTACCAATATTGTATGTGAAAAAAAATTTAATGTACTTAATATTTTATGTTTTTTGTGTGCCAATGTTTAAATAAATTGAACGTTTTAAAAATTCTAAGTGCTGGAAACTTAAGATTGATTTTTTTCTTCTCGCAAGCAAAGCTCGTATTACTCAAATAAAACGAATTTTCATTAAATAAAATTTACTTATAATAATTTATAAATGTTTTGACAGTTCGTCGCGTTAGTTCCAACTCCGTACAAGTCATTTTTCCAAGGTTTTCAGGAGAGCCAAAGATTAATTTCTCATTAGAATCAATGCATCTCCTGTTGGCTAAATCGTGAACTACGCGTTTTCTGTTGGTAATAGGGTTAAACTACCAACGGAATTCGATTTTCCACAAAATTTACCATCAGAAACAATGCCAAACTCAAAATTGATGAACTCAAAACGAATTTTCTTTAAATAAAATTTACATATAATAATTTATAAATATTTGACGTCGCGTTAGTTCTAACACCGGACAAGTCATTTTTCCAAGGTTTTCAGGAGCGCCAAAATACGGTTAATTTGTCATTGGAATCAATGCATCACCTGTTGGCTAAATTGAACTGCGCGTTTTCTGTTGGTAATAGGGTTAAACTACCAACGGAATTCGATTCTCCACAAAATTTACCATCAGAAACAATGCCTAACTCAAAATTGATCAAAAAGGACTTATCCGGTGTTAGAACTAACGCGACGAGTTATGCCTTTGATCTAAGGAAGAAGATTAGAGTATCAAATACCACAAGCTCCTGAAAACTAAGTGGTGGAAAAATTCTTTAAAAAAGGCTTTTGATACTTCATAAAAATCTGTCATCAAAGGTTTTTTTTTTCTTCTTTTTTTGAGGTTCGTATGAGATTTGTTTTACTTCTCTTAAGGTATTAAAAGGAGTGTTAGGTGTATTAAAAAATAAAATAAAGAAAGAAAAAGGTTAAAATATTTTATTATCACAGACATAAAGTATTATAAGCCTAAAATCTAAGGGTATATTCAGAAAGGTGGGGGAAGGAGGCTAGGAGGTTCAAGGTCATTCCTTCTCTTTGCTTGCAGCCCTGGTGAATCCGTTTGGGTCTTCTTTTTCGATCCCCCTTCCCTCGCGCGTGCTGCATTTACCCTTTACCCATCTATTTCCATTATGAAAATCGCCGCTGTGTAGAGAAATTTTCAGGAACTTAAACGAAAATTAATTTGATATGCATGCCATTTCTTTTCCTAGTTTCGGGTGTATTTTATTCGATTTGACACCCCATCGGAGTTTTTTGAAAAGGAAAAAGTTGACGACGAAATCTTCGAAAAACATACAAGCCGCGAAATGAACGAAACCGAGAACGGTAACGACGACCGGGAACTCTTTCGTCGGCGGATATCGAAGTTCAAAAACGTTTATTATCCAATTGGCCGGACTGACCGTTATATAAACGCATATTCCCGTCATAATTAGTATAGAAGTGAAGAATATTTTATTTGTGTAAATAGGCTGCCTGTAGGAGGGCCTTGAGAAAACACAACCGCCGACGTTATGTACTGAAATTGTGAAACCGCATAAACGGCGTAATTTTCGTACGATTTGTATTCTCTAAATTTATGATATTTAAACGGCTCAAACCACAAATATTGTCGCACGATATTAAAGGATGCTATTTGAATTATGACTAAAATGGCGATTTGAAATAATAGTGATAAAATTTGTAGGCTGTTGAGCATACTCGTCATTGGTGTTTGAGCAACTAAAGGACCCTCGAAGGCCTTACAACGGCCGAAAAAGGACGCGAAATTAACAACTAGGGCGACATCGATGAATAAAAATTGAAAATCAGTGACGTTAGTGTCGATCCTGTAGAGGAATAACGTGGAGAAGAATTCGGTTAGACTGTAAAGTATCATAAATTTGAAGACGCCGAATGATGTGACGAGTGCAGCGCGTCCTTCACGTATGACGAGAGGGACGCAGGAGATGTTTTGAACCTGGGACGTAAATGGTGACGCGACCGACGCTTCGGCTTCTGAAAGCGAGATTCCGACGTGGGCCGCCTTTAAAGCTCCGCAGTCATTCGCACCGTCGCCACACATCGCTAAAACAATTTTTTTAAATAACAGGACAGTAGCATGTTTTTAGGCCAGACAAATTAGCCTGAAAGCTATGGCTGGGTTTTTATGCATTTGTCTGGCCTTTTTTCCCCCAAACTCACCGACATAATAGCCCATTTTTTGCAGTTCAACTATAACCTGTTGTTTTTGCTCACTGGCCATTCGTGCGAAAACGACCGCTCTATAGACAAGCTTAGGCAAAAGTTCAGGCCACGTTCGCCTCAAAGCCTCCCAAACTTGTCCAGTCAACGCAATTTTGTAGTCTCCATGTTCAAAAATATCTTTTGTCAACTTCTGACAAACTCCGTCCATCTAAAAAGGTCTTTTGTATAATGTAGACAGCGTAAAGGCACTTACGTTTCCACCCTTGTGAGGAACCCTTGAATAAACGAATTCACATTTATTTCCATTTTGTGATAACCCGAGCTCCAGTGTTGTATCAAATTCGGATATGATTCCACATTCTCTAGCCACGCTTTCGGCTGTTTGAATGTTATCTCCTGTTATCATAATTAGCTTTATTTTCGCCTGTTTTAACATCTCAACTGTCGGGCTCGTCTCTTTTTTAAGTCTGTTCTCCAGCACGATCAAACCAACGAGATTTAAGTCTTTTTCAATATCCTCTCTTTTCAATTTGTCCAATTTATGATATCCGATGTTCTTTATAGGTTTCCATCCGAGCGCTATCACACGATAACCTTTTTCTGTGTATTCTCTCAATTTTGACATGAAGTTTTCTGGAACTAAAAACAGAATAAAGAAAAATTTGAATTTTTTTTTACCTGTATCAGGTTTTGAAAGGGATAATATCATTTCTGGTGAGCCTTTACAATATAAAATTAGGTCCGGACTTCCAAGGCTTCTTGTGATTACGCTCATTCGTTGAAGGTCGGAAGAAAAAGCGAATTGATGTAAAATTCCAATTTCAGTCTTTTCTTGTAGGCATTCTTCACTCGGCTTTACTATGGTCGGAGCAAGCAAATCATATTTCGCTTCGTCAGCAATCATAGGCTCCTGAATAATCCATTTCGTACTTTCAAAAACCTAAAATAGATCATTTAATGTTTTTTCCTTAATTTCTGAGTACCTTTGTATCTAGAGGATCTCCACAGAATTTTCCATCGATCAAAGTCAAAGAATGACAAGTAGTCATACCATAGAGCAAACGAAGGTTTTTTGTCTGGCTAGGATTATGGCAAGGAGTTTCGAAATATTTTTCACTTATGGGGACCACACCCCACATATCTAAACCATCTTCGGTCAAAGTACCAGTCTAGAAAAGAACAAAAATTTATATCAAATAATAAACCAATAATAGAGGAAGAAATTACTGTGAAACGGGTATCTCACGACGCGTTTCGGCTTAAAAAGCCTCGTCAGGTGAGCTATTTCTATCTTTTCCACTGTGAACCTATCTCCGAGAGCTTTAGTGGATAAAGCGGGAAGCTGGAAACAAACCCTAAAGCTCACCGCCACCGTTCTCCAAGAGATAGAGCCACTCACCACCTCATTGGTTTTTAATTTTTATGACAGATTTTCTGCGGAATACTGACGCAATAAACATTAAAATCGTAAATGTAAAGTAATGCCATGGCAGAAAATCTGTTATAAAAATTAAAAAACCAATAATGAGGTGGTGAGTGGCTCTATCTCTTGGAGAACGGTGGCGGTAGTGAGCTTTAGGGAGACGGTTGTTTCAGCTTCCCGCCGTATCCACTAAATTTCTCGCAGATAGGTTCACAGTGAAAAGATAGAAATGATTGTGATAGAGGGAATAGCTCACTGACGAGGCTTTTTAAGCTCTTTAATCATCTCTCTTATTGGTTTATTATTTGATAGGAAAATCAATATCTTGCACGGTCTCTATCTTCTATTTAGCTGAAGGTACCTTGTCAAAGCAGACACAATCACTGATCCAGAGACGTTGATAACTCTGAATTTATGCATGAAATCTTCCATGATTTGAGTCTATTTAGAGCGTGAATTTTTCCGACAGTCATAGCAGCGGGTAAAGCGACCGGGATGACAATCGTGAATATGTCAAGAGCTTTTATAATTATTTCGAAAGTCCCATCCCTCTTGTTGTCTAAAAAAAATGTCAGAACTTAATTATTAAAACAACTCACTTTAATGTAAATTGTGTACAAAAATCCGAAGAGGCCAATCAGAGCCAAAAACCAGATAAATTTGTAGGAATCTTGGTCGAATTTGAAGTCGGCTGGAGGAGGATAAAGAATGGATCTGACGAGGTTTCCTTTCGCTGTTAAAAATCCAGTCCTGATGACCAAAGCGTGAACTTTTTCATTTCCGTAGTATCGCGTCTGGATAACAGAAGTTCCGCAGAACAATGTATGCTGATCGTCCTGCTTGATGTTGTACACTTTAGGCCCTTTGGGCAGATGAGTTTTCGTCACTGGTACACTTTCACCTGTAAAAAATTAAGATGTCTGCTTAAGTCTAATTTCAGCTTACCTGTCAGCATGCTTTCATTAACTATGCAGTTTCCATTAAGAAGAATGGCATCGCAGTGGACCGTACAGCCTTGCGGAGGTATAACGATTACGTCACCTGGTACCAGACTGGTAGTCGCCACATCTTCATAATGATTTTCCCCTCGTTTCACAGTCACTACATCAGTCGAATGGATGTCTCATACAAATGTTTTTGATTCTACAAACATTAGTAATAAACAAGTTTTTTTATTTACCCTATGTGTCTGAACGACTGAAGAGGAAATACCGAAAACGGACATGATGATAACAGCGATGGAATAATAGTAGTAATGGTCACTCATCCACACTGCTAGAGCGAACGCTTGAAATACGTAAAATGGATTTAATATTTCAAGAACGACCAGAGCGCTGATGTCGATATAGGAACTATGATTTCGTTCAAACCGTACGCCATTTGTCTACAAACATGATAATAAGGAAATTAAGACCAATAATGGAAGAAAAATGGCTGTTTTAACAGGTAACGACGCGTTTCGTCTTAAAAAGCTTCTTCAGGTGAGCTATTCCCTACTCAAAATAATACTATCTTTTTAGTGACCATCACATAGAGTATGGATACACTTTCTAGTTCCATGATTCTCTAAGAGATAGAGCCACTTTTGCACCAATAGAAGAAGAGGGAAGCTAACCTGAATGAATGAACCTATGTAAGCCATTTCTTCCCCTTACTCTAGATTATTTATTAAAATAAAACCAACCTAAGTTTTTGCTGAGGAGCCGAATATCCTTTAAAATTATAAAAATCCTCATGCTTAAGGCCGTTATCAAGTCCGACAAGTCGTACGAATTTGAATTTTTCTTGATCCCAAACGTAAGCGATTTTTTTACTCGGACTAACCTCAACTCCGATGATTCTAAAAATTGTTATCAAATTATATTTCAATTAAATATCCACCTTTAATTGTCCCGTCAGCCAAATGAATAGTGAAATTTTCATTCTTTTCATTTTCATATCTTCACCTGTATATGAATAAAAAGGAAGCGATGTTCTAAAATATAATGTTAAAATTATGAAAAAATAAATAAACAAATCAGTACTTGGAATTAATTTTCGATGTAAATTTAACGCTTTTGACGAACCTTAATTTGAATCTTTTTTCAAAAGTGTCCTAAAACACAAGGATAACTTTGGCTAGATGTCAAAAAAAAACTTACGACGACTAAAAGTTTTGTAGCGATATCCAAAGAGCATTTTTTATGTGTTGAGTAGAGCAAAAGTTGAGGCCACCAATGAAAAACTAGCCTAGAACTCCTAATGTTAAAACGTAACCGATCCAAGTTATCAATTCGTACGGAAAGTGTCGTTTATAGCCATAAATGACCTTAAAAAATAAAAATAAAACCATTATCATTTCATAAGTGACATTTTAAAATTTAACCTTCAAAATAACCACTTTTCATGCTAACAGAATTATAAATAGGGACACAAAAATGTAAACAATTTTCAAAATTATGTAAATCACTTTTTCAATGGTGGTTTTCAAAGAAAAATTGGTCTATTTATTAATAGAATGCTTACAGCGTTAGCCAAATAGCATATTATACATGGTATATAAATTAATAAAAATACGTAGAAATACACTAAATTTACATACAATAAAAATAAAAAAGTAAACTATGAAAATATATTAACAACAAATGACATGTACAATAAATAAATAAACCACGAGATAAGTATGTACATTAAATAGATATGCTATAATATATTTTTAACGTTAAATAGACTCTAAATTTGCACAATAAAAAAAAAATAAAGGTAAAATATGTCTAGAGAGATACAGCAGTTAAATTAAAATTTTCTTATGCGCTGTTCACTAGGCCAAAAAAATGCAGAAAGAGGCTAAAATTTAAAAATTGCCCTCGGACTTTTTTGCAAGAGTCGAAGGGATTGCGAGCCCCATCCACTGCGTTTGCGCCGTCTAAACGGGGCTTTATACCACTTTTGGCAAATTCAAATTTTAAAATTAAAATTCATACCATTTGTTCTTCTCCTTCATTGATAAATCCTTGTGTTTTGCTTTGTTCGCCTTTCTCGTCATGTCTCATACCTTGGATGCAGTTGTCACAAAATCAAAATCTAAAAAAATTTTGATATTAAAAACCAAAAAATCACTCAAAATACCTTTAAAAAAGTATTTCTAATTTATTTCATAGTGAACTATTTAACTTCCGATTTGAAACTGAACTCTTATCGCCAATGAATCAACTGATAGATATTTTTCTTTTTAGTACCAGAATTCATGGTATCTCGTTTTTTTAGGTTCATTATTACATAAAGAAATTAATTTCATTTTTATTTTAAACAATAATTCGTTTTTTCCAACAGGAAACGGAAACAATTTTCTTTGCCTCAGAAATGTCGTAAAATCGTTAAATTTTCGTTGGAAAAAAAAATTCAAACAAAGGAATGTAATGAAAAAAAATTATCTAGAATGTTGTATTTTTAATTTTCGTATTTTAAATAAAATTTTTGGAATAAATTAAGCGTTCAGTAAATAACAACATTTATTTTAAGATTTTAATTTATGTTTCTTTTTAAAAATATTGTCAAATATTAGATATGTTAAAGTAGGCATGAGGGTCAAGAAAACACAAGGGCAATACTATCAAGCATATGCTTAATCATCTAATTTTGATATGACTTGAGGTTTATAAAATGACTTGTGAAGCTTTTGATCACGATGAATTCGCTATATGGAAATTGAAAAAGTTCTTCAATTCTATAAAGGATCGTTAAAAGTTATGCAGTTGAAAGTTTATTTTTAAATCTATAAAATAATATCGGTTTTTTCGCGAAAAAAAAAAAAAAATGTTTTAGCCGAAAAGTAAAGTTTACAAAGGAAATTTGGAAAAATCGTTCTCTACGCCGCGTAGAGATTGTCAAAATAAGAAGAATGAGATTTAAAAAAAAATTTCCTATGATTTTCATTTCTTAATATAGGAAACACTTTTAGGGGAAGTGGTGCCATATCTTGAATTCTAAACAAAAATTTCCAGATGTACTATTCGCCGATTTTGGTATTTTCAATTTTTTAAAGGAAGTAAATGCGATACTGATGATAGTTTAGAATGAAAAAATTTTATTTTAACTTTATGTGCGATAAAAATTGTAATTTTATCTAAGTGGACCGTTTTAATCTGTTTTTAATATCGGATTCCTGCTAATAAGGTCAAAAACATTCAACATGTTGAAAATGATGAATGATTTTTATAGATGTCTACGTTCCTCATAATATCAGTCTGAAGCGAACAAAAATCCGCCTTGATCTCCCCTTTTATCTCTCGGAGGTCAAAGTTCACTCCGATAACAAAAAACGAGCGAAACTTAAGGGATTTTAAGTACATAATTAATTTTAAAACACGAGGTGAAAACATTTTATTAGGGCAAGGTTAAAGTCTAGGCAAGAAATCACAGCAAGGTCAACTCATCATGAGGAAGTTGCAAATTACAAAGCCTATTTTTGTATTTTATCTTCATCCTTCCCACACTGATCATTACCTCTCATACTCCATCCAGCCTTGCGGCTTCTCTAATTTACACCGTCGCGACCTCTTCTATCAGCTCATCCCTACTTCTAATTCATTAGGTATCAATCAATACACAGCTCCCGCCAACAATCACACCCGTCATAAATGACAACCCCAACCACAAATAATCTGAACCAATATTTTTGTGGCAAAAATAGAAAAATATGAAATACAGTAAAATACTAAAATAATAAAATAATAAACAATAAATTCTTAAAGGAAGCTAAAATAAAATCTACCTGTAAAAGAAGCTTAAGTATCAATCGAATGGCACTTGACTCTGTGTGTACCTAACAAAAGAATAACTTTTAAAATTTTTTTTTTCTTATATGTATTTACTTTAAACGTCATTCAAGTGTTTTGATAAAAGTGTCTACTTGATGTGCATATTAAAACTTTTTAGTTTCCCAAATTTTATGCGAAATAAAATTTATTGTTTGAATATCTACAGAAGGAAAAAAAAGGCGCTTATTGCAATTTCTTGAGCTTTTTCCTTCTTCTTAGGCGTTTGATGGATAAGAGAGAGGAGAGGAAAAAGTACTAAAAAAAAAAATCGGCGACGGTCATTAGCGCCGATCTCATAGAAAAAGAATGAAAGCGCAAGGTTCTCTATTTTTAAAAATCGTCCAAGCTTTCCCCACTTTGACATAAGTTGTAGGTATACTAAAATATAGCCCGATAACCAAAAAACTTCTTCTTTGGGGAAGTTAAAAGTGAGATATATAAGAGATTTTAGGGGGTTTAAGGGCTCGAATTTAAGTCCATTTACTGGGGCTGCTGCACCCAGTAGCGATAGAAAATCCGGTGAAAATGGTGTTTTAGGTCTACTGATACCAATTTTATTATAAATTTACCAGTATATAATATTTTAGTTCATTGACAATCGTCGCAAATGTCAAATAGTAGTACTGCTGCGCGTTTTCCTCATTTTTTCTGCCCAGAAAACTATCATTTTACCAAATTTATAATCGTTTTTATACATCTTTCGACCAAAGCCAGGGGACTCCCTTTCGGGAATCGGATTCGCGGGCTCAAAAAGAGACCATTTACTCGGGCTAGCACAATTGTTCATCCCCGTCAAAAACGAAAATACTTACCTGGGTCTACTTTAAAAACATATTTCTATTGACGTTTTAGCTGCTTTTTTTATTAACTTTAATTTATAAACTTTTAATTTACTTAATGTACTAGCGCTTTTGGTATGCAGCCAAAAAATAAAAAAATAAAAAAAGGCTCTTTCTACTGACCACGTGTATAAGGTTGTCCTTGACCACACCTTAGGAAGACTATGAATCCAATTATTTGTAAAATACAATAATTAATAAAATTTAATCCCATTGTTTATTTTAAATTTTTAAAAATAGGACGCTTTTAACATCTGATTTCGCTAACGGTAGCCCCTTTCACTACAGTCCGAAATCCCAAATGGATTTTTAAACTTTTCTAAATATGATAATTAGTGCTAACCGATAAAAGAAAAAAAAAAATTTTTTTGATTTAAAAACCGACCGTTTGAGAAATTATGTCAAAAGTTAAAAGCCTCTATCGAGGACTACAACTTGCAATCGGTCGTTGTATAAGGGGAATTAATACATCGAGTCAAGTTTTTTTTTCTTTCTTTATCTTGTTTGAAATGGCTCTGAAGACAACTCCTATCGTGGCAATTAAAAAAGAACTCAATCACTTGGATTTAGATATTGGGAATCTGGGGAATCCACATGTGCTCAAATTTTGTTGATTTATTCAATTTATCTAGATGGATCATTTGTTTTTTAAACGTCAATTTACATAAACAAAGCGTAATTAATCAAAAAGACTACGCGAGGTTTTTCACGTCTTTTTTTCACTTTTAACCGAGTTTGTTTTCTTCTGTTTTTGGCGCGGAGAGACTATTTTAAATGGGATAAAAACAATTTTTTTAAGGAAGTAATTATTTTTTTACCGACAACTACCTAGATACCTTATAATTAAGTTTGGCCAGGAATTTTTGCGTTCTTTATTTCTGGAGAAAAATTCATTGAAATATGTGAGGATTTAAACATTGTATGTATATTAGCTTTGTTCCAACCGTAGTTTGAAACTCCTGGAGCATGCGCAGAAGGATTGCTGTCAGATTTGATGTATAAACGATTTGAGCGTCAGATTTGACGTCTAAGTCCTTCTGCGCATGCTCCAGAAGTTTCAAAACAGTTTCAAACTGCTGTTGGAACTAAGCTATTAATTATCCATTGATGGATATTGATTAGATTTTATCTTCCGCATATAGCCAAAATTTCCTACCTAGAGCTATCCCGGACGGAACTTCTTATTTTTTTTAAAGAAAATAATAGTGATCTTCTATACCTAACAATAATTTACTGGAAGCTTAGAAATGAATTTTTTAATGCTGACCACTTTCAAGGATACACGTAAAAAATACGTGAAACTAATATTAGCGGGCTTTAATTTTCTTTTTTCTCTCCACCTTGTTTAACCCAGTTTTTTTAAAATAATTTTTTTTCTCATGTAAAAATCAAATTTCCAAAAGACATCTGATAAAATTACTTACCGGTAAAAAATTCGAAAATTCAAGTAAAATTTCAAGGTCTGAGGATTCAAATTTGAAATCTGGAAGCCTGATCACGTAAATTTTGTTTAATTTTTACTGTTTTAACCTAGTTATCGAATGGAGTGCCTAAGCTCTACTAATTCGCTGTTTGTCATTTTTCACAGGTGGTTGATCCCCTCCAACTTAGCGTCCAACGGCCACCTCTCCACACGCGAACAATCATCTTATTAAAAAATTGCTATAAACCAACATTTATTTCCTGATGACCAATTATTTATTTCCTCTTCCTACACTCTACGATCGGCACGAAGAGACTCCGCTCTTATTTTGCACCATTTACCAAGTTATTTTATAAAAATTAAAATTTCTTTATTTAAAAAATCATTTCACGAGGCAGAAAACTTGATTTTTCCTCCTTTAAATCAAATTTATCATTTCTTTTTTTTTACTTCCGTTGAAAAAGGATGACAGGACGATTGACAGGCAGGTATGATTAAAATCATATAAAGTCGCATAGGCAATGAGACAACAAAATGGAAAAAATGTCCAGACTTCCAATAATTGTTACGATTTTACTTATATTCGCTCTTCACATTACAGGTACAAATTATCAAAAAATGATTTTTTTAAATATTAATTATATTTTTAGGAAGTCCTGTCAATTCAATACAAAATAAAGGTGAGCAGATTATTAATTTATGGGTCAAGGTAAAATGTTTAGTAATAACTCCAGAAAACATATAGGCTTTGTTCCAACAGCATTTTGAAATTCTGGAGCATGCGCAGAAGGATTTGGACGTCATATAGTCTTCAAATAATTTGTCCGTCAAAGACGTGCAGATCCTTCTGCGCATGCTCCAGGAGTTTCAAATCAGCAGTAGCTCAAAAATAAAAAATGAAAATTCCAGGTCCTTTTTGTATTGATCATTTTAATTTATTTCTTACTGAATGATGATGGAGAAGGTAAATCTCGTAGAATCATTTTTCACAGCAGTGAAAAGGTTTTTCTAAAAAAGAAAAGTTATTGTCTCCAAACTTCTAAATTATAGTCTACCACATAGGGTCAAAACAGCCCGTGTTTATTCCAGACTTGCCTATAGTTTTGTTCCTACCAAAGTTTGAAACTGATTTGAAACTCCTGGAGCATGCGCAGATAGATCTGCACGTCAAGGACGACTATGTCAAAATCCTTCTACGCATGCTCCAGGAGTTTCAAACTGCGGTTGGAACAAAGCTATATGAGGCGCTCCGGGTACGAAGGGCGAACTCAACAAAACGTAGTTTCGAGATATTCGCATTTTAAAGTTTATGTTACGGGCGAACTCAACAGAAAAGTCATGCCCTGGAATGGGAAAAGGAGTGGGGGTTGTGGACTAGGATGTGAAGTTCGCCCTTCGTGGGTGCTCGGATATCGCAGTTAGAGCTTTGCCGCATATCGGTTTTTACGTATTTAAAGGGGAAAAAAGGGCGAACTCAACATAAAAATTATACGGGTGTATTCACCAAGAGGTCTAGAATCTGAAAATGAAAAAAAAAAAAATTTTGTCCGATGTTGAGTTCGCCCTTCGTACGTTTCCTGGAGTTATTACTAAATTAATTTTTTTTTTTAGTTCCTCAAGAAGCAACAGTGAAAAATGGTAAGATACGTTGATTATTATTCTATTGTTATAATGGATTTTTTTTAGTAATAATACAGCCAACTTTAAAAGGAAGTAAGTGAAAAAAGAAAGAAAAAAAATTAAAGTACCAAATAGGAGTCATTTAATTCATGCGGAACGAATTTGATATAGTTTTTAATGATAGTCAATTTTTGTAGATGCGAGTGCAATCGGATTTGGACAGGGATTTGGGCAATCGAGTTCTAGCAGCGAAAGTAAGTGCGGTGGCCTTGAAAGTGAAGAGGTTCCCCCTCCTCTCAGGTGACTCTAAGGGAATATTAATCCCTTCCCTTTTCAAGGTCACCCCCTCCCTAATTTTGGCATCTCTTTGGCCGCCCTTCTTGGTATTCTTAGCTTATCCTAACATTTTTGGTTTTTTCAGAAGTTTCGACTTATCAGAGGAAGATGGAACAGAAAAAATGGAGAAGGTAACGTCTAAAAAGAAGAGGTTAACAACACTTTAAACTTTTGTAAAAAATAAAGTGTAAATGCAATCATCATTATCAATAAAGTTCCATTTCAACTCTCAAATGTAATCACTATTCGACCTGAAAAAAAGATTAACTTTTTTTTCCTCCCCCATCACCCCGAATTGAATGGAAACTCGGGTTGACAACTGAATCGTAAAATTACAATTTTGTCTAGAAAGTTTCAAGTGGAATAATCGAACGATTTGGCCAATTTTGTTTTAGAAGGAACACTTGTCACAAGCGGAGGAAACGAGTACGAAATTATTTTCCCTGGAGACCAGTTAAACTGCGAAGAGAAGCTTAAAATTGGAGCAGGTGGCGGAGGAGGTTTCGGATTCGGCGCTGGAAGCGACGGCGGTGGTGGCGGCGGAGGAGGAGGAGGCGGCGGAGGCGGTGGCGAAAATGGTGGCAGCAGCGGTGGCGACGAGATACAACAACACCGAAGCCACCACAACCACTACAACTGAATGTCCCACCGAACCCCATGCATCTTCCCATGCATTTTTCAATGGAAAAGTTATGACTAAAAATAATAAATAAGACTAATTTCTTTTATTACCGTTTTACGTATTGCACGTTTTCGCAACTCGACTTTTCCTTTCATAACCGCTTTCTATTATCAAGCTGTAGAAACCTATAATCAAAGATAAAACATAATTAATTTCTGATTAAAAATTTCTTAAGTGGAGGCTTTCGCCATGTTGCTCCTAGTAGGGATAGATCATCTGTTAATTCTACACATTATTAATACAATCACATGTATTATTTTAAAATAATAGGTATAAAAATTAGATAGTTTGATTAGAATTATTGGTAAGATGAGGAAAATTAGAGTAAGTTAGAAGTTAGTTTTCTTCAATTTTTTTGTCCGTTAATTTAGGTCGTTAGAGGAGAAACGTTTCAGGAATGGAAGGCGAAAAAGACTTAGAAGCCCGCCAGTCAAAAATGGAATCTCTCAATCAGCAAAAGGAGAAGGCGAGAAAAAATGAATTTTTAGCGAAGGAACGTCAAAAGAAAGAAGAGCGGTTAAATCATGGTTAAGAAAGAAACAGGATTCCCCTTTGATCTCAAAGTCTTCTCCGGATACCGTCAAGAAAATTGTAAAATTCGTTTTTATTTTTAACTTCTTTTTTCTTTTAACGAAAAAATAAGGATTCGACAAAAACGTTTTTTCCGAAGAGACAAAAACGAAAAGCGTCAAAAAGGAGGATATAAAAGTGAAGGAGATGACCAAAGAAGAAAAACAAAGGGAAGACGATAAAATTGAATTTTATTCCACAAAAAGAGATTCTTCATTGACGTTTAGCGAATGGCTCGAAAAAAAGGAAAAAGATCGCTTAGGTACTTTTTATTTTCCCTACTAAAAATGAGGAGAAAAAGGAATATTTCACGACCTGTTTCGGCTTAATAAGCCTCATCAGGTGAATTTTTTTTCTCTCAAATTTTCTGTGAACTCCCTACTTTTAATCAACTTTCAGCCAAAATTCGTGAGCGTGAAGCTCGAAAACAAGAAAAAGAAGCCGAAGAACGTGAAAAACAGGAAATGTCAAAACGTGCGGTCAAGAATGGATGGTCAAAACAAAATATCGGGCGCTAACTAGGCACTTCCCTAAATTAAGTACAAAAAATTACTTTACTTAAAAATTTTATAGGATTTTTTTTAGGGGAGCAAGAAATTAATAACAGAATATGGCAGGACTTGAAATTATAATTCCTTTGTGATTTATTTAATAAATTTTATAACACCAATGCGTTCCATAGTTGTGAGTGTCGGGCTAGAACCCATAGGTCGAAGGATCGAATCCCATTGAGGACCTTTTTTTTTCTACTCTATTCATGTTAAAAATATTTGAATTTTTACTTAAAATCGAGGATTGTATTAAAGTAAATTGACGTTAAAAACTTTGTTTGTTCAATTGGTTTCTTTGTTTTATTATTATTTTTTTAATATTTGTAATTTTAATAATTTTTGGAGAAAGGATAAAAGTGAGTTTTATGTTTGTTTATCTGGCATTCGAATCATGGCGTCCGTTTTACTTTTATTTTCGACTTTGATTTTTAGCGTAGCGGGTTTCAGCTGGTTTGACACTTTAGGATTGCAATCGAAATCTTCCATTAGTTTTTCGACATCCGGAAATCCTTTGGCGAGCTCAGCGAGGGTGCTTAAGCAATGGGAGTTTACCGCGACGGGTAATAAACAAGTCGTGCTTACTTGTACTGATGTTTCATTCCCTATGGTAAGAATATTTTGGACTTAAGGATTTTATTGAACGTAAATTAGGTGAAGTCATGTCAGCAAGGAAGTGTAAGCGTCTGGGATGGTAAAGGGACTAAAATACTCTGCGGAACAACTGACGATTATGTAATAAAATCTACGGGCAACAAGATGAGAGTAACAGCATCAGCTCCTGGGAATGTCAAAACCAGTCTTACTTGCTCAGTAGCTTATGCGCCCCAGAAGTCGAAGAAGAAGCCTTGGATGAAGAAATCGGCCCGGTTCCATCTCAACCGCAATCCACAACTTGCAACTGCGGATGGTCAAATCAGGTAAAGTCGAAAATGAATCTTTGAAAAATTTTCTTTCAGCGTAAAAGGATTGTAGGTGGTACGGAGACATTACCTCATGAGTTCGTCTTTATGGCGAGTTTGATGGTGGCCGGAACGAAGCAGAGGATATGCGGTGGTTCTATATACTGAATCGCACGTTCTCTCCGCCGCCCATTGCGTCGACGGTCCCGTGGTTCCTCTTGTCGTCGGAGTCGGTGAACACGACATCACTAAAAGTAAATAATTAAAATTTTATAACTTATTACTCTTTTCTTCTTACTAAACATTAAAAACGTAACTTTTTTTATATTTTAGAGGCAACGAACGCTGCGCAATACATTGACGTCGTCAAGCAAATCCCTCACGAATCTTACAACTCGAAAACAGTCGCAAATGACATCGCGATATTACAATTGGCTAAAAAAATCAAATTCAATTTATACGTCGGACCTATTTGTTTACCTTCGACCAAAACGAATCTCGTCAACCAAAACATCAAAGCGATAGGTTATATTTTGAATAATTTTTTTATAACCTATAAAAGTGTTTAGGTTATGGATTGACAAATAAACAGGTTGTCGTGCGTGGTTTACGACAAGTCGATTTGAGAGTGATAGATACGAATACTTGTTCACAAGAATATGGTGGCATGATAAACACAAGGAGAGTCACCCAATTATGTACTTACACCAAAGATAAAGACACCTGCCAGGTATGAAGACCTTGACATTTTGGTGAGTGGCTCTATCTCTTGGAGAACGGTGGCGGTTTGTTCCGGCTTCCCGCTGTATCCACTAAACCTCTCGGAGATAGGTTCACAGTGAAAAATAGAAATGATTGTGATAGAGGGAATAGCTCACCACGAGGCTTTTTAAGCCGAAACGCGTCGTGAGATACCCGTTATCACTTTCTTCCTCTTGACATTTTAAGCTTTAAATTTGTTTTTAGGGAGATTCTGGCGGTCCTTTGATTCACAAAGACCCGCAGACGAACAGATACGTTCAAGTCGCTTTGGTCTCTTTTGGACGTGAATGTGCTTCTGCTGCACCAGCTGTCAACACAGACGTCTATGCTATATGGACTGGATAGAAAGAACTATCAAAGGTATTTTTAAAAGTTGAGCCATAAAAAAAGTACTCATTCCTCTGCTTCAAATGGTTATTTTTCTAATTTAAAAACTAATAATCTGACCAAGTCCGATCACCTTGGCTTAATAAGGAGAGATTATTAGTTTTTCTTATCACAAACCATACTTCTTATCACAATGTAACCTTTTCTACTCTTCTCAATTGGCCAACACAAAATTTACTTTCTTTTTAACCTTTTTTAGGCACCACACAACCTGCGAATGTCTGCAAAAAAATTTAAAAGAAGAAAAACCATTAAAAAAAATTGTATTTAGATATTTCGACAAAATAACTTGTAACCGACATTTGCGTTCGATGTAAATAAATATTTGAGCATTGACAAAACTATTTTTTTTAAAGAACATTTATGAAAATTAGAAGATTAAACCCTGTACATCAGCATTAAATATAACATCCAGCACTATTTTTTAAAATTTTAAGGAATTAGGAGCTCGCCGGATTACAGAACGGCCTAAGCTTGAAAGTAATAGAACAGTTAAAAATATTTATTTTGAAACTACAAGCACATTTAATTATATTTATATTTAATTTGCGTTTTATGTTTCCCCATTTGACATATTTTAAAAAGAATTTTTTAACGGAGACCTTATTTGGACCCCAGTTCTCAGAAAGCCCGATAGGTTGAGCTACCGTCTCCGTTCCAGTACAAAATAATGACTAGATCTCTTACAGGAATGCTAATTTTA
This sequence comes from Orius insidiosus, assembly GCA_014119065.1. Classification (NCBI taxonomy): domain Eukaryota; kingdom Metazoa; phylum Arthropoda; class Insecta; order Hemiptera; family Anthocoridae; genus Orius; species Orius insidiosus. The sequence continues at coordinate 146,999 of JACGAQ010000229.1, forward strand.
TATCACAAAAATAATTGGGTAACTACATATTAAGTAAAATAATACTGTTTTTTATTTAAAAAAACTATAAACATTTTTGTATATTTTTAGCTACGTGAACAATTTCAAGATCTATTTTACAATTCCCTTAATTTACGACTAAACTTTCAGAATAACTTAAAAATTCAAAAATTAAACGGTATGCGGTTTATAATGGCTGAAGTATTAAGTTGGGATTTTTCGAACTTGAATAAATAATCAAGGAGTTTTCAACCAGAAATCCAGTTTCATAGAAACTTCATAAAATTTTCTCTTTTAATTTAAGTTCTGTACAAAACTTTCGATAAACGAGTATGTTTTGGCGTTTTAACAATAAAAATGGTAAATAAAAAATTTTTTCCTATAATTTTTAGAGTTTTATTTCAACACCTAACACAAACGTGATTTTTTAAATGAAAATTTGAAAGCAAGGTATTGATTTGTTTTGTATGTTTTAAAACATTGTGTTTGCAAGCCTGAGGGTTGAGAGCCTTTCGGAACAATCCTGTTTCCAAGAAAAACCCTTTGTACCTCTGGTTCATTCTTCGGCATCAAGAGAAAATGGAGAAAAAAGCCCCGAGTTTGAGAAAAAACCTAAAATTTTACGAGTTAAAATCGCACAAAAACATGGGAACGTCCGGTAGGACATTAAAAACTATGAAATCAGGGAATGATAAAAAATATGAAAAGTGATGAAAAATAATGTTGAATATTCAAGGCTCTTTGCATTTTAATATTAAAGTTGAAGCCTTTCAGTAACATGAAATTGCCATTGAAAGTCATCAATATGCCAAGCGAAGAGAGAAAAAAAATTTCCTTGCACTATTAACGCGAATTTCCAGATCGGCAGCAAAGTGAATGTCAAGTCTTTTCGAATGGCTGATGACGTAGTGGCTTGTCAAGACGGAATTTTGTCTCGCGTGCCTCGTCGAACTATTTAAATGGCCCAAAGACATCTCGTCGTTCCTCTGAACGGAATGACACCAACAGAGAAGATACCTGTTGAAATGCTTACGGAAAGCTTTACTCACGCAGTACAACGCTATGGGATTTATGCACGAGTTTATATAACTCAAACAGAATCCGACGATACGGAAAACCTGCCAGAAGTTATCATAGTCGTCTTCCGCGCTCGGATAGAAATGAAACCAAAGCATAAATATGATAAGGGAGAAAACATACGATAAATATGATGACGAACGCCAAAACCATTTTGGCAACTTTCTTCCTCGCTCTGACCTGATTGGACTGTCCTTGTGATTCACCTGGCATGTTTTTTGTACTCAAAACCAAATGTCGAGCCATAAGCACATAAAAGGCTCCTATAATACATAAAGGTCCTGCGTAATAAGCAAAAAATTTACTCAATACGATCGTTTGTATGTAAGTTTTTCCGTATTCTCCAGGAAACGGTGTGCAGTAATAGATGGTTTTGTTGTAGTCGGTTAGAAAGACGGATTGTACGTTGGAGAAGATGGCGGCCGGAAGTGCGAGGATGGAAGACAACACCCAGATTGCAAGCGCTGTAAAAATGGTGAGTGGTTTTGTCGAAATGTGACGTCGTATCGGATTTACGATGGCGCAGTATCTTTCCGCGCTGAGTGCGGTCAAAGTAAAAACGGAGACGCCGATGGAAACGTCTTTAGTCACTTCGGAGAGCTTGCAGACAAAGTCGCCGTATGGCCAAGATTCTATCGTATACAGAGTCGACGTAAAAGGTACGCAGGTGACGATGACCAGAAGGTCCCCCAAAGCCAAACTCAAGATGTACGTGTTTGGCACATTCCTCATCGTTCTATGGCGCACGAAAATCAGTACGAGCGCTCCATTTCCGAGTACTCCGACCAAAAATATCATCGCGAAAACCACAGGGACAAGATACGTCTCCAATCTTTCCGCATATGGAACGTATTCCTGCGCCGCATCGATCCCATATGGAACGCATTCGTGCGTCATATTAAAATGATCTTCTGATTCCTCCATCTAAAATAAAACTAAAAATTAATTTTATATTGTAAACCAAAACTAATGGCGCTGCTCTATTTTTATCATTTAAGGGTGCCTTTAAAAATTTTGGCAATATTTCTTTAACCCGAAAACTAGCAAAAGTCGCGCCATTCTTTCGTTTAGGCTCTTGTGGCTTTAGGAAGGGGATTCTACCTACCTTGTGCTATTCCGTCACCTTTTTACTGTGCTAAGAATCCATTATTTCACATTTTTTTGTGCTCGATCTGAAAAAAAAATTTTGATGGTCATTTGAGTTGGCCCAGGTTTCTATAGATCAATGGGTCTATTTTATCCCCAAATAATGCCACATATCCGATGACAAAGGGCAAGAGGTCAGTATTTGATTTCAGCACAAAATTGTTTATTCTTTAGGTTTTGAAATAAATAATAATAAAGCGGATGGTAATTAAATTATTACACTTAATTAATTTTTAAGTTGAAAATTGGTTAAAAAGGGTTTCTTTGTAAAAGTACTGGTTTGAAGAGCTTCCAACGAAAACTTCCTTATAGAGAAGTAACAATATAGGAGGAGGAAGTATATAGGGGGGGAAGTATAACGGAGGGGACGTACAGTACCAAGACTTATAAGTTATATCTATTGGAATTACAAAGGAGGGGAAGTATAACAGAGAGGGAAGTATAACGAATGGGGAAGTATAACGAGGGGGAAGTATAAAGGAGAGGGAATTATAAGGGAGGAGAAGTATAAAGAGGGAATTATAGGGAGGGGAATATAAGGGAGGGGAAGTATAAAGGAGGGAAAGTATAAGGAAGGAGGAGGGGAATATAAGGAAGGGGAAGTATAAGGGAGGGGGAAGTATTTTTTCGAAAATTTTTCCAAGTTTCTTTTTTTTTTTCGAAAAATTTCCAAGTTTTTTCAAGAAAATTCTAATTAGAAAAATTAATTAATTTTTTTTTAATTTCCGAGTTTTTTTTGTTTAAATTTTGTTATTTTTTGAAAAAAAAAAGTTCTTTTTTTCGAAAATTTTTTAAGTCAAGTTAGAAATCCTTTTACGGATGTGGCTCTTTAAGGAAGCTAAAAAAAGTTAACATTCGTGTAAAGGGCGTTTTTTGGTATAAAAAAATTAAGAAAGTGATATAAACTTATTTTGGCCTTTGAAATTTTTTTTTTTTTTTTTAATTTTGTTATTTTTTGAAAAAAAGTTCTTTTTTTCGAAAAATTCTAAGTCAAGTTAGAAATAATGGGCTCTTTGCCTACGGAGTGGCTCTTAATGGGTAGAAGTAGAAATTTCTCCCTACAAAAAAAAAATTAAAAAGTGGCAATTTTTTTACACCGAAAATTCGTAAAAAAAATTATAAGGAGTAATTGGTGAAAATTGGTGGAAATCGGATGAACTGGCCGCAGCGAATTTTTAAAATTTCAAACAACATATCTCGCATTTTTTCGAAATTCAAAATTACATTCTTCTTCACCGGCTAAAGAAATTTTGTGAAAATTTGGTGAAAATCGGCTGAAAACTGTGGCCGTAAAGTTTCCGGAAAAAAATGGTACGGCCGGCCGGAACCACAGACAAAGTTGAGATCGGTTAGACCATATTCGAATTACCCTACGGGGTTGAAAGACCCCCCAAAAACCCGACATGGAGGGTATCACAATAACTTCTTTAAGGAAGCTAAAAAAAAGTTAAAAAATTCGGGTAAAGCGTTTTTTGGTTAAAAAAATAGAGAAAAATATAAACTTATTTTGGCCTTTTGAATGACATTTTATAAGATCTTTATCTCCAGGTAGTCAGGTATCGGATTCAATCGACTCAAAAAATTCTATAGACGCTTATGGGTTACTAATTTTCCGCCTGAAATACCAAGGTAATCTATAACGTAATCTGAACACTCTAAAGCTCATTGAAAAAAAGTTTTCAAGGGAAAAAAAGAGCATTAGGGAAAAAAGAGACGAGACTGACTTTTTCAAATAAAGCTCAAGATTGGAAAAAAAAAAGAGGAAGGTCTGCGACTGGAAGATTCAGTCCAAATAAAGCCGAACTAACCCATTATCGAGACCAACGTTTAGGCTTCGATTTTTTTTCCAGCAAAGCGCATTATAACAACATTCAGATAAAATTTATAAACTTTAGACTTAAAAAACAAAAAAAACCTTAAAAAAATGAATTTCTTATTTTCAAGAATCCGGACATTGATTGATGGTTTTTGAAATATTTGCTAGCAATCTAGCTAAAAGTTTGTTATAAAGGTTTTCAACAAAAATAGGAAAAATTAAAAAAGTCATTTCATTTCACCCATTAGGAAAAGCCTAATAAAAAAATTTTGTCGGCACATATTACATTTTTTTGCAATAACAAGATAAGGGAAACATATTAAAATAAAACACTCATTATCCTTGGTTTTATGTCCTTCTCGGAAGGATCATTTATAATGTCCAAGACCGAAATGACGGAAAAACGGCCCCCGTTTTATGAATATATTGATAAAATATTATTAAACAAATTTTTTTCGAGGGGGAGAAAAAAAGCTCGTTTAAACGATTCACTGTATTTTTAAGAGGTTCTTAAGCTTCAGATGGCCAATTTAAAAGAAAAACATCGAAAATTTAATGATTAATCTATAATAAAGCGATTATTTTTAAGTTTTCTCCATAAAAAACCTGGAGTAAAATTATTAAAAGTTTCCTTTAAATAATTTGAACTTTTTTTAAGAAATTTATGTTGGATGAAGTAAAACTTTTTCTTCGTTAAAAACTTCGCATTATTTAAAAAAAATTGTGGCCGGTGAAAAGATGGACGGCCGGCTGGCACCTAATACAGACACGAGATTTCAACGGATCTAGAAGGCCCATGTCTAAAAACTGACTAGAACAATTTTAAGAAAGATAAAGAGATGACAGAGAACATTTACCTCCTCGACCGGTTTCGGCGTAATATGCCTCATCAGGTAGACTATTTCCTTATTTTTCCTCTCTATCTACTATTAACTTCCTTAAAGAAGTTATTGTGATACCCTCCACGTCGGGTTTTTGGGGAGGGGTCTTAAAGACCCCGTAGGGTAAATTCGAATATGGATCTACACCGATCTCAAGTTTGTCTGAGGTGCCGGCCGGCCGTAGCATTTTTTCCGGAACACTTTACGGCCAATTTTCACACAAATTTCTTTAGCCGGTGAAGAAGAATGTATCGAGGGCGAGTTTTGAATTTCGAAAAAATGGCGGAGATATGTCTGTTTGAAATTTTAAAAAATTCGCTGCCGCCGAACAGTTCTTCCGATTTTCACCAAATTTTCACCAATTACTCCTTATATTTTTTAAGAATTTTCAGTGCAAAAAAATTGCCACTTTATTTAATATATTTTTTTAGTAGGGAAATATTTCATACTTCTACCCATAACGAGAGGCACATCCCTAGGCCAAAGAGCCCATTATTTCTACCTTGACACTTAAAAAATTTTTCGGAAAAAAAACTTACAAAATTTTTCGGAAAAAAAACTTACAAAATTTTTCGGAAAAAAAACTTACAAAATTTTTCGGAAAAAAAACTTACAACATTTTTTGAAAAAAAAAAAACTTTTAAAAATTATTCGAAAAAAAACTTTGAAATTTTTCGAAAAAAAAAACTTAAAAACAGAAAATTGTTCGAAAAAAAACCGGAAAATTTTTCCTTTGTATTTCCCCCTCCTTTATACTTTCCCTCCCTTATACTTTCCCTCCCTTCGTTATACTTTCGTTCCCATATACTTCCCCCTCTTTTATACTTCCCCTCCGTTATACTTCCCCTCCTATATACTTCCCTCTCTGTTATACTTCCCCTCCCATATTTCCCCTCCCATACTTTCCCCCTCTGTTTTACGTCCCCTCCTATATACTTCCCCCTTCCTATATTGTTACTTCTCTTTAAGGAAGTTTTCGTTGGAAGCTCTTCAAACCAGTACTTTACATTTAAAATTAACCCTTCATTAGGAGGAAGTTAAAAAAATTCAAAACCCCTTATTTTTATATTCTTTTGTTCATAAACGTTATTCTCACTCCTTTTACTCTTCTTTTTTCGTGGGTTTTTTTAGATTTATTACTGGGGGCCGTTTAGGACTTGACGAGTTCTGGACGTAGGCCAAAACCAATCGTTATTGACGGTTTTACCACCCTTGTTGACAAGTCCATTTGAAAACAAAAACCTTTCGGACGAATCTGCCATAATGAAAGTTCCTTTTGTACCCTCCCGCAAATTTTCTTGCTTAAAAAATTTGCAGTCACGTTTGCAGAGATGTCACAAACACGGAATAAATCTTTCCCGATAAGAAACCTCGATATATTTTCATGCCAATAAATCTGAGTATAAAATTCTTGTTTATGGAATTCACATAAGGCGAAATTATTACAATAGTTTGTATAAAACCGCAGATAGCGTTTTGTCGGATTCCTAACCTTTAAGTTAAAATTTATTTACGCTATAACGAAATTCCTTTCTACATCCAGGTTCTTGTAACTTTGCTGGAGGGGGATGGAGAATAATTATTTTATCGTCGAAAGTGGAAAATCCATTTAGTAGGTGTACCGTGCCGAGAAGCGTTCGACGTGAAAAGTTATTGATGATTGACGTCCCGGCTCATTACTTCGTTAATCTTTCGTCCGCCTAGTAAACAAACTCCTCCAATAATGAATATATTCAATCAATCGGAAAAAAATCAACTTCTAAAAAATAAATACAATGAATATAAATTTAACTGTAAACGAAACAAAATGTAAACACTAGAGTGGAAATCGATTATATTGAGAAGTGGAGGCAGCGGCGTCGCTAACGCGGGATTGGGGTGGTTAAAGCAGAGCCCCCGGCCCAGAGGGCCCCACGGGGGGGGGGGGGGGGATCAAAAACCTGACTTTTTCCTTGATTTTCTGGTTCAGAAAACTCTGTTTCATCCGCCGTTCGGGTGTTTACCATTTTTTTTACTGGGTTTTCTTCTTTTTTGGGTAATTAAACACCCGTTTCATCGGGTCTTAGAGCCATCAGCACCCAATTTAGACGGGCGTTTAGGCGTAAAACATCTTTTTGGGTCGTTTCGATTTTCAGGTCCAGAAAAACGGCTTCCAGACCTTTCTTAACAGACTTAACGGGCGTCACTAACGCGGGATCTGTTAACGCAAGGCCCCCGGCTCAGAAGCCCCACGGGGGGGATTAAAAACCGGACGTTTTCCTTGATTTTCTGGTCCAGAAAACTCCATTTCATCCGGCGTTTGGGCGTTTAACATCTTTTTTAGGGTTTTTGAGCCATCAGCACCCAATTTAGACGGGCGTTTGGGCGTGAAACATCTTTTTGGGTCGTTTTCCTCGATTTTCAGGTCCAGAAAAACGGCTTCCAGACCTATCTTAACAGTCTTAACTGGCGTCGCTAACGCGGGATCTGTTAAAGTAGGGCCCGTGGCCCAGAAGGCCCCACCGGGGGGGGGGGGGGTTAAAAACCGGTTTTTTCTTGATTTTCTGGTTCAGAAAACTCCATTTTATCCGCCGTTCGGGCGTTTAACATCTTTTTTACCGGGTTTTCTTCTTTTTTTTTTAGGTAATTAAACACCCGTTTCATCGGGTTTTTGAGCCATCAGCACCCAATTTAGAAGGGCATTTGGGCGTGAAACATCTTTTTGGATCGTTTTCCTCTATTTTCAGGTCCAGAAAAACGGCTTCCAGACCATTCTTAACAGTCTTTTGCCCAAGAGAACCTCTTAATTTCTTGTGTTCAGAATTTTGGACATCTGGTCACCTTAATATGGTTAATAAAAATAGATTACCTTAATCTCTACTCATTTTAGATCTAATTTATTTTTGACGCCCATTGGGAATAATTTTGTTTTGCTCAATGTCCCAGTTGGTTTTTCCATTCGATTATGAAAACTCCGCAACTAAAACTCTTGAGCCCAATTTTTCCTTTAGCCCGAATCATAGGTATTCTACCTTACGGGTCAGATTTAAAAATAAGCAAATTTTATTATGTTTATTCTTTTTTTGCTTTTCCTTTCTTATTCATATTTTCCTTAAGTTTTAAAATATATTTTCCTTTGAACATAGATGACCCGTGGTTACGCCGCTCTGGAAATGTGATCTGCTATGCTTTGTATACATTTTTATTGTTCTCGAATGTCCTTTTCCATTTCTTTATGATCATAAACCGTAAGAAACTTAGACTTTTGCTCTCGTGCGCACGAAAAATCACAAAAAAATTGAATTTAGTTAGAAAAGTCAGTTATGTTTGATTTCAAGAAATGTTATTCTGCTCAATCTTTTCGTAGCTACACGATGGAATTCATTCGGCGGCAAAATGGTAATCGTGGCAGCCTACGTGATATATTTAATTTACGCCACCGTCGGTCTTATATTCGCCTCCTTTTGCGAAATCGTATCCGAACGTCTATCCTTCATGATGGAAACCATGAATTCTAAAAATATCCACAATTATTTAAAGAAATATACAATTTTTTGCAAAATGGTCAGGTTTTTAACGGATTTTCATAAGACCCAACTGTTTCTTACATGTTTGAACGCGAGTTTCGCCATTCCTTTGCATTACCATTTGGCTATTAGCGTTTATTTAGAGCCGATAAAAGAGGAATCGGGAAAAGGCTTCGAGATTGTAAAAGTATCAGCGGTTATTTTTCAAGCTATTTCAGAATTTTTTTCTGTTCTTTTTGTGCTTAGCCGCCGAAGAAACAAAAAACAAGGTTGGTAAGATAAAAATTTTAAAAAACTCTCTTAAAAGTGGAATAAAAATTATTTTGTGGGGTCCAGTGACAGAGAGGTTTCCTACCCATTTCTACCAAGAAAACCCCATTTTTCCGACTTTCCAAGTTTCCCTCTGCCGAGAAACCTCTTTTTCAGTAGTTTTTCACGGTTTTTCGACCAATAAATCCTCTTCCAAAAAGTCTTTCCCCGTTTTTTCCGGTTTCTTCGGGATCCCGAGTGTCCAGTGACAGAGAAGTAGCCTAAAGATATCGTGGACATGTCATTTCCTACCCATTCCTACCAAGAAAACCCCAATTTCTCCAACTTACTAAGTTTCCCTCTGCCGAGAAACCTCTTTTTTCAGGAGTTTTTCGACCAAATCCTCTTCCAAAAAATCTTGTCCCGTTTTTCCGGTTTTTTCGGGATCCCGAGTGTCCAGTGACAGAGAAGTAGCCTAAAGATATCTTGGACATGTCATTTCCTACCCATTTCTACCAAGAAAACTCCCAATTTTCCGATTTACCAAGTTTCCCTATGCCAAGAAACCACTTTTTTAAGGAGTTTTTCACGGTTTTTCGACCAATAAGTCCTCTTTCAAAAAATCTTGTCCCGTTTTTTTCCGGTTTTTTTTCGGGTTCCCGAGTGTCTATTGACAGAGAAGTAGCCTAAAGATATCGTGGACAGGTCATTTCCTACCCATTTCTACCAAGAAAACCCCCATTTTTCCGACTTACCAAGTTTCCCTCTGCCGAGAAACCTCTTTCTTCAGGAGTTTTCACGTTTTTTCGACCAAATCCTCTTCCAAATTATCTTGTCCCGTTTTTTCCGGTTTTTAAAAGAAATTTTAGAAGATTTTTGGGCTTTTCTTCAACGGCGGAAAACCTTTTTTGACCCAGTTTCTTTTAATGTGTTAGGTACTTATTCAAATAACTCTTCCACTGCTGTTTTTCAGTCAAAACATTTTAACCATCGCCTATTCCGAGTAATGCGAGAAAATCCACATTTATGTAAAAATGTAATTTAATTAAAAATTTACTTTATATTATTAAAATATTTTTAGAAATATCTATACTCCTACGTGTGCTCCAGTGAAATAATTACATGTGAACCTTTTGGATTTTTTGAACTCGGAAACCCACTCGTCACTTCAGTAAGTAAAGTAAAACAAAATATATTTTTTTAATTTCATTTTTAGGTTATAGGAGCGACAACAACATACTTTTTTATTATTTTGCAACTTAATAGTAGTTGAGGTGTTTACCGTGAGAAGGCAATTTTATTTCAGAAGGTTATTTTCTAACCCATCTCATTTTAGTCAAATAAAAAATTACTTTTAATTACAATTCCAAACAAATCCCAAAACCTCATTAATTTTTCCAATCATCCTAACCAATCAGGATTAAATTTCCTCTCAGAATTTTGTATGTCCAGTCCAAAATGTTTTTCGATATCGACCCCTGAGGCAAGGAGGACAAATCCAGTTAAGCCTTTTTATTTGGACCAATAATTCTTCATCCCCAAATATGGCAAGAAATAATTCGAAAAACAATTTATAATATCTTTAAAAGTAAATTTATGAAGATGGTGTAGAGAGTGGTATATAGATTTTGGTTTTATCACCGCTGACACCAAAGGCGGAAAAATCAAAGAGCCCGGAGGTTATTTATTTTTAATACCGTTCGATCTTCACGCCTTCATAAAGAACCCTTTTATATTGAATTCATAGTTCTGTTGAATAAAAGCTTATAAATCTGAATTTAGAATTTTTAAAGAAATTTAAATCCGTCTAAGAGATTCCGCAATTCCGCCGGGCGACATTTTAGATCCCTTAATTTGAACCGCTTTGTCGCCAAGGGAGCTATTAGTTATGACTAACGAATTAGCTAATCTAAGAAGAGACCCATTAATCTGAAGACAAAATTAAAAAATGTTGAAGAAAAAATGTTTTGAATAATACTGATTAAATTGTATGCATAGGTTTCCGAGGTGTCCTTTGACATGAATATCGGCAATCAACTTATGGAAACTCCAAAAGGGATAAAGGGAATTGACGCGGCTCTATTGTACATCAGAATATCGGCCAAAACCAATTTTCATTTCGAAATTAATTCTACGTTGCAGTAATTGACAGGTGAAAGAAAAATTAATTTTCGTTTATAACTTGATATTGAGTTGTCGAAAACTTGTCGACATGGCGCTTTTTGGGCGTTTCTTGCTGTCTTCTGTAGAGGCACTCCGGTTAATAGGTTTTTTGGGGGTGTCAGCCAAAAAACACCCATTTACAACAGTTTTTGGCCAAGAGGCCCTGTCTTCCCGGTCGTTCTAGGTAGAAACACGTAAACTCCGCAAGCACCTTCAAAGGTTGGTGACAGAGGACAGCACCTGCCGCTTCTGCTTGGAGGAGGAGGAGACGGCGGAGCACGTCCTCTGTTATTGCGAAGGCCTAGCACGGCTGAGGTTCATGGATATAGGGGAAGAGAAACCCAGTCCATCGAACTACACAAGAGACCCCTGTCCAGCCTCTGGAGGCTAATTAAGAGCCTGGGGCTTGATGGGGAGCTCTGATTAGGAAACAAGGGCGCACAATAGACCCATTAGGGGTCGGAGTGCACAAGGCCCCAAAAAAACCTAAATCTAATCTAGGTAGAAACACCCGTTTGCGGAGCACGTCCTCTGTTATTGCGAAGGCCTAGCACGGCTGAGGTTCATGGATATAGGGGAAGAGAAACCCAGTCCATCGAACTACACAAAGAGACCCCTGTCCAGCCTCTGGAGGCTAATTAAGAGCCTGGGGCTTGATGGGGAGCTCTGATTAGGAAACAAGGGCGCACAATAGACCCATTAGGGGTCGGAGTGCACAAGGCCCCAAAAAAACCTAAATCTAATCTAGGTAGAAACACCCGTTTTGGCCGTTTCTTGCTGTCTTCTGTAGAACACCGGTTTGATAGATTTTTGGGGGTGTCAGCCGAAAAACACCCATTTTCAACAGTTTTTGGCCAAAAGGCCCGGTCTTCCCGGTCGTTCTAGCTAGAAACACCCATTTTGGGCGTTTCTTGCTGTCTTCTGTAGAAGGCACACCGGTTTAATAGGTTTTTTGGGGGTGTCAGCCAAAAAACACCCATTTACAGCAGTTTTTGGCCGAGAGGCCCTGTTTTCCCGGTCGTTCTAGCTAGAAACACCTATTTTGGGCGTTTCTTGCTGTCTTCTGTAGAAGGCACACCGGTTTAATAGGTTTTTTGGGGGTGTCAGCCAAAAAAACACCATTTACAACAGTTTTTGGCCAAGAGGCCCTGTCTTCCCGGTCGTCCAAGCTAGAAACACCCATTTTGGGCGTTTCTTGCTGTCTTCTGTAGAAGGCACACCGGCTTAATTGGTTTTTGGGGGGTGTCAGCCAAAAAAACACCCATTTACAACAGTTTTTTGGCCAAGGGGCCCAGTCTTCCCGGTCGTTCTAGCTAGAAACACCCATTTTGGGCGTTTCTTGCTGTCTTCTGTAGAAGGCACACCGGTTTAATAGGTTTTTTGGGGGTGTCAGCCAAAAAACACCCATTTACAGCAGTTTTTGGCCGAGAGGCCCTGTTTTCCCGGTCGTTCTAGCTAGAAACACCTATTTTGGGCGTTTCTTGCTGTCTTCTGTAGAAGGCACACCGGTTAATAGGTTTTTGGGGGTGTCAGCCAAAAAACACCCATTTACAACAGTTTTTGGCCAAGAGGCCCTGTCTTCCCGGTCGTCCAAGCTAGAAACACCCATTTTGGGCGTTTCTTGCTGTCTTCTGTAGAAGGCACACCGGCTTAATTGGTTTTTTGGGGGTGTCAGCCAAAAAACACCCATTTACAACAGTTTTTGGCCAAGAGGCCCTGTCTTCCCGGTCGTCCAAGCTAGAAACACCCATTTTGGGCGTTTCTTGCTGTCTTCTGTAGAAGGCACACCGGCTTAATTGGTTTTTGGGGGGTGTCAGCCAAAAAAAAAACCCATTTACAACATTTTTTGGCCAAGGGGCCCAGTCTTCCCGGTCGTTCTAGCTAGAAACACCCATTTTGGGCGTTTCTTGCTGTCTTCTGTAGAAGGCACACCGGTTTAATAGGTTTTTTGGGGGTGTCAGCCAAAAAACACCCATTTACAGCAGTTTTTGGCCGAGAGGCCCTGTTTTCCCGGTCGTTCTAGCTAGAAACACCTATTTTGGGCGTTTCTTGCTGTCTTCTGTAGAAGGCACACCGGTTTAATAGGTTTTTTGGGGGTGTCAGCCAAAAAACACCCATTTACAACAGTTTTTGGCCAAGAGGCCCGTCTTCCCGGTCGTCCAAGCTAGAAACACCCATTTTGGGCGTTTCTTGCTGTCTTCTGTAGAAGGCACACCGGCTTAATTGGTTTTTGGGGGGTGTCAGCCAAAAAAAACACCCATTTACAACAGTTTTTTGGCCAAGGGGCCCAGTCTTCCCGGTCGTTCTAGCTAGAAACACCCATTTTGGGCGTTTCTTGCTGTCTTCGGTAGAAGGCACTCCGGTTTAATAGGTTTTTTGGGGGTGTCAGCCAAAAAACACCCATTTACAACAGTTTTTTGGCCAAGGGTCCTAGTCTTCCCGGTCGTTCTAGCTAGAAACACCCATTTTGGCGGACCAGACCAGCCAAAAAACACCCATTTACAACAGTTTTTTGGCCAAGGGTCCTATCTTCCGGTCGTTCTAGCTAGAAACACCCATTTTGGCGGACCAGACTCCATCCGGATTTTTCTACCTCAAAGAAAACGCTTTTTACAGCTTAAAAAGAGGTCGTGACCTCAAGTGCAGTCTTCATCTATTAATGGAAAACTATTTTTCCGAAGATTTGATATAAAGAGACTTAACACGCGAATAATTCAGTATTTTATGAGCCCATTTTTCTGATAAGTCTTCCAGGAAGGTTTTTTCAATTGGCTTTTTCAAATTTACATAATTAAAAAAATAGATTTTCCAGATGATTTTGACAATATAGGAAAAAAGAAGCGTTGACAAGAAGATTGAACGCGCGGATTAATTTTCCCTTGCGTCATGGTCATTCATAAAGAGATTAAAAAAAATTTAGTTAGTCGAGCGTAGAAAATATTCGACCTCTCGCCTCTTCCGACCCTTCTTTCCGCAACCGACACGGTCGCTCCTGTATAATTAATTTTTAACCAAAAACCCCATTCCCCGTTCGCCTAATGGAAGTCTTGATTGAAGACGAGAGTCGGAAAAGAGAGAGAAAAAATTAGAACGTAATTTTTAAAATTTAGATTCCACTATTGTTTATTGGGTCCTAGTAGCTCTTTCAACAGTTACAAACTCCTGGAGCATCCGCAGAATTAGCCGTCAATTTTGACGTCAAATTACTTCAGACTTGACGGAAAAACAGTTCTGCGCATGCTCCATAAAACCAGTTTAAAACTGAAGTTGAAACAAAGCTAGAACCTATTCTAAGATTTCGCATTTTAATTTCATCAAAAGTACCCTATATTCCCATGGGGCCTTAACAAAGGCTTCACCCTCAGCTGTTAAATTATATACGGTTTCTGGATTTTCACTTTCGGCGTAAAACGAACTGATTCCATTAACTAAGTCAACACCTCGAATTAATCAACGTCTAATAATGAATAAATTAATATAAGTTAGGTAGAAGGAAATCTCGAATTTCGAAGAATAGATAATTAAGTACCTCGTTAACTGTATTCCCTCTAGAAAATTATCATTCGAGCTTCCTTGGATTCGACAATATTTGAAAATCAATTGTTCTCCTAGTTTTCCGATATTGGCGGAGTTCTCTCAACTTCAGTGATCTACTTTTTATATCTTTTATTCTATTCTCGACTGTTTTCAAACTTCTTTTACACGCTAAATCTTTTCTTGGTCTGTTTTTTCCTCTTTTCTTCCCCTGCAGTATTGTTCGCATATTTACATCCATTTGAACAAGTAAAAAAGTGTATCTAAATCTGGGACATGTTTAAAAATGGAAAAAGGTGCCAAAAGAAAGGTGAAGGTTTTTTAAAAATATTTAAAACTGTCTTTTGAATTTGAAATTGGGTCCCCTCTCCTTCGCCGCGCCATCGGGAAAATCTCGCAAATACGCCAATATCCTAGCTGAAAGAACGTCGGGCACGTAATCCGAAGGAGGTAGGATCAAATATGAATGAGGGCCTAACTTTTTTTCTTCTGCTTTTACCACCTTTTCTAATTTTCTCAGTCACAAAAATTTTTCGTCTTTAATCCTGACTAAGTAAGAGTCCTTGGTCACTGACCCACGTATTAAAATAGAAAAAAGAGGCAGCTTTCGGAACGGTTTTAACCCCCACACCACAAAAAAATTAAATTCAAACCAAAAATAATGGATAAAGAAGAAATTTAGACAGATTTACAATATGAAAAACGTAACCTAATTTTTCAAACCTCTGATATACGATTTTAAATTTTCATTTGTTGACCCTGATCAAAGAGATTTTTACCCCAACAATACAGACAACGAATCCGGATACTTGTCAGATATATTATTTCATACAAAATTATATTTTGAGCTGAAGAATAATCCAATTTTTGGTCAATCTGTAAAAGAAAATCTATTGCAGGAATGGAAAATCGGACATTTCTTTTTCATCTTTGTTCAATAAGAAGAATCAAGTAATTTCATTTCACTCCCTACAGAAAATTATTTTTCTTTATACTTTCGATGGTACATTTTATACCATTTTTACGATAAATTTTGGGTCAGTGGTATTATCCGCAGAAATGAGTGAGGACTGTTCCCCCACATTGGGTGACAAAGAAGAGCTGTTAGTTCAGAAAGTACTGGTTTGAAGAGCTTCCAACGAAAACTTCCTTAAAGAGAAGTAACAATATAGGAGGGGGAAGTTTATAGGAGGGGGAAGTATAACGGAGGGGACTTAAAGCGGAGGGGGAAGTGTATGGGAGGGGAAGTATAACAGAGGGGAAGTATAACGGAGGGGGAATTATGAGAACGAAAGTATAACGAAGGGAGGGAAAGTATAAAGGAGGGGAAGAATAAGGAAGGGGTAAGTTTTTTTTGTCAAAAAATTTCCCTAGTTTTTTTCCACATTTTCCGGTTTTTTTTTTGGTTTTTTTTTGACAAATTTTTTAAGATTTTTTTTCAAAAAGTGCCAAGGTAGAAATAATGGGCTCTTTGGCCAAGGGATCTGATCTCTCGTAAGGGGTAGAAACATGAAATTTCTCCCTACCAAAAAAAAAATTATAAAAAAAGTGGCAATTTTTTTTCACCAAAATTCTTAAAAAATAAAAGAAGTAATTGGTGAAAATCGGATTAACGGTTCGGCTGCAGCGAATTTTTAAAAATTTCAAACAGACATCTCTCTACCATTTTTTCGAAATTCAAAATCGCCCTTCTTAGTTTCTTCTTCATCGGCTAAAGAAATTTGTGTGAAAATTTGGTGAAAATCGGATGAAAACTGTGGCCGTAAAGTGTTCTGGAAAAAATGCTACGGCCGGCCGGAACCACAGACAAAGTTGAGATCGGTGTAGACCCATATTTGAATTTATCCTACGGGGTCTGGATGACCCGACGTGGAGGGTATCACAATAACTTCTTTAAGGAAGTTAAAAAGAGAGTTGGAGTCAAAAGTAATAAATATAATTTGTATCAATACGTTCGGCCCCCCAAATTCCCCATAAACAAATAAGAAATCCAGAAGGTTTTATTTAGTCCCTCTATTTCCGTTTATTGGAAGAGAAGATGAATAAAAAAGTACTCCTTTTGTTTTACCATCTCTTTGAAACTCGGATTTCAAAGAATCAAGAGGAAAACGACATTTTTTCCTTGTGAACACCTGAATTACATCTTAAGAACCTTTCTTTTACAAATAAGTAATCATGCCTTTTCTTTTGAGGCTTTATTTGCGAAGTAATAAACATGTCAAACATTTAAAATCTTTAACTTTTTGAATAGAAGAGATAGTAGCTTGGAAATTGTATTTACTTTTTTGTACTCCAGGAGCACGGAAAGATATCCTATTATGATTTTCTCCTCTAATAATTCATCGGCTTAACGTAATCCTTTTCTTCTTCCAAGTTGGACTAAATCCAAGGGTTAACCGAGGTATACATCAATTAGCTAAGGCATTCAACAAATCAACTTCATCGCTGGTCTTGATTAAATTTTCAGACAAATTAAAATTTCGAATTGGATCATTCCGGAAGAAAAAAAAAAAACACCGGTATTGTCCCGAGAAGCTAAATCAACTTTACATCATGAGGAATTGAAGACATTTTTTTCGACGAACATTCCACGAATATTTTTTTCCCCCATCCAATTTCTCCAAGAGGAATCAAATTGATCGCCCGGGCAAAGTTCAATTTTCATCGGTAGGTAATTCCTGGGGATATATCCCTCCATTTATCGACTTCCGCAAATTGGAAGTAAGCACGTTTTAACATTTTTATCATAAAAAGTCTGGTGAGAAAAAAATTAATAAAATATTTGAAAATAAGAGGTTTAATGAAAACGACATGGAAGGATTAAAAGGATTTAGAAGAGGCTTCCAGATTTCGTCGCCATGAATAACTCAACCCCCCGTAATTAGAAATGTAAATAAAGAAAAGGCTTTTAAATTAAAACACGAAGCTATTCTACGGTGTCAAATACACCCCCAATTAGTTTAGTTATTATCATAAGGATTTCAATTTACTAAAGCCATTTCCTCAAGGCTTAAAAAATTTAAAGCTTAGAAAAAGCGAAGGAACATTTCTTTTAAAATTTTTAATTAAAAGATGAGCGAAGACACTGGAGAATCTGGAAAAATGGCACCTTTTGGATGAAAGATCCGGAAAAAAGCTTAAAAATTTGTGGGTTGAATGTAAGAATATTGCCAAGAGGTTTTTCTTGACCAAAAGGCTGTAGCAAACCTATAAAACTGAGGGAAACAAGAAAATCAGGATAATTTTGAATCTGCGGGCCAAAAGATTGAGGAAACCTTGATTTTTCTTGTGAAACAATTGAGGCGCTCCGGGTACGAAGGGCGAACTCAACAAAACATAGTTTCGAGATATTCGCATTTTAAAGTTTTATGTTACGGGCGAACTCAACAGAAAAGTCATGCCCTGGAATGGGATAAGGAGTGGGGGTTGTGGACTAGGATGTGGAGTTCGCCCTTCGTACCCGCTCGGATATCGCAGTTAGAGCTTTGCCGCATATCGGTTTTTACGTATTCAAAGGGGGAAAAAGGGCGAACTCAACATAAAAATTATATGGGTGTATTCACCAAGAGGTCTAGAATCTGAAAATGAAAAAAAAAAATTGTCCGATGTTGAGTTCGCCCTTCGTATACAGGGTTTTTCAAGGGCAAAAGACCTAAAAACCTGGCGAAAATATTTTTTTCTAGACCGAAAAGAAGGAAGAAAATCCCAGAAAAGTTGGTTTTTTTTCCAAAAACAGACGAAAACGTCTAAAAACTTCGTAAATACGCCAAAATATCAAGGGGGAATAACTGAAAATCCGTTAAACTTTGGGTATCAGGGCCTAAAAACCGAAGAAAAAGAATTTAAACGACGACTTTCAATATTATATTTAACAATTTTGAGATAACATTTATGTATTTTTATTTTTACAATAGTCTTATCAATAGTTTTACTAACAATGGGAGTTCATCCATAAAAATAGTTGAAAAGGATACATTGAATAGAACGTAGAACGAAGGAAAAATACCTTTTTATTTTATTTCTAGTTCATTTAATTTTACCATTTTAGATAAAGAGAACATTTTCAGAAACCGATCCTTTTACGCTGAATTGAATGACGTCACTAGCCATGAGCGCTGAAGGAATCGATTTAATTAAGCTTCGTCCAGTGATGTTTACAATAAGAACAAGGATAGTAGGTAAATTAGATTTACGCAGAAGGCCTAATTCTTAAGAAAGCCACGGAGCTAAAACAATCTTATTGTGATACCCTCGAAAATGGACCCCCCCCCCCCCCCCCGTGGGTCAAAAAGACCCTCTCTTCTTGAGTTTTGACTCCGGGCCGCCCATTTTCAAGAATTGCCCAGGAGATCCCCAGATATTGAGAGCATTCGTCTCTTAACGGCCTCTCATTTTAATTAACCATTCATCGCTAATGTCCCCTTTTCTAATTACTTATGACGTAATGAATTAAAAATTAATTGCACATAATGGGAAGTGAATTTATGTCTAATGAGGAAAAGCCAATTCCCTTTAGGGTTTCGATACTGATCTCCATTTAGTCATAAGTGGAAAATTATCCATCATTGATTTTGCAGGGAAACCACTAAAATTCAGTTTTCGCTTTAAATAGATCATTCAATTTTTTTATTTATCAAGAATTTTAGTCGAAATGTCATTTATCTTTCAAAGCCATTAGACCATTTGAGGGGGGTTTAAATTACCAAATTTACCTTCGCGTCTAATGGGGTGGAAGATCATCGATCAAGAAGTTATTTATTTAAGACCTTATCAAGGAAAATCAAGGAAATTAACAATGCGCACCAATTGAAAAATAAAAATTTCGTCTTTTTTTCCCTTCAAATTTAAAAAATCAGATTTTCGGGAGTTTCCTCGTTCCCTAAGGCTAAACCGCTAAGACCTTCAAGGGGCTTAAACTTCTCAGAAACCATCAATCGAGAGTATATCAGTAGCTTTCTTAGAAAAAATGTTGGAAAGTTCAAAAAGTGTTTGCTTTTGTCGTTGGATGACGATAAACCGGATACGGTCGACTGTGATAGAATTGGCAATTACGGGCACAAAAGGTTTTTCTGCTTAGGGTCGACCCCATGATAGATTTCAAAAGGAGGAAAACTACCTAAGGTGGAGGAAAAAACGCAAATAGCATAAAAATAAAATTGAAGTATCAAGGGTGACAACTCTTTTCGAGTTTTCTTTTAAAAACGAACTTTGACCGTTCGAAAACAGACTTAATTATGTAATTTTCGAAAGGTTAAGGAACCTTCTTGACGTCCCAGTAAGACGACTCTAATCGGATAATAACGCAGATTCTCTCAGATTAAACTCGACGGAATTACCCCTCCCCCTTTCCTTTAAGCCCTCAGCCGCCTAACCCAGCATCCTAATTTCACCCTCTACACCTAAGTTTTGATTATGATCCCTACAAAAACCGATAACGGAGAACCTAAAGACAAAGCGTTTCAAAATAATGACCCTATAAAGTAAATAAAAGTCAAAAAGTCATTTTTTGGCAAAATAGCAGATAACTTTAACACTAAACGAAGCTGAAAATCGTGATTTTATCAAGTCTTTGAATTTGCTCCCAATTTACAAAAAATTGACTCAGTGGCGGCTCGTGGGGTTTGTGAAAGGTGAGGCCAGCCGTCCAAAAAAAAAAAAAAAAAAAAAAAAAAAAAAAAAAAAAAAAAAAAGGAATTTTTAAATAATGTGACTTTAAATTTATATCAGAACTTATTACCAACTCAAATATTTCTTTAAAATTTCCTCGATTGAAGGAAGAATCAGACTCATCATGACCCCTAAAAGGCAGTTCTTGTTTTGATAAAACCACGGTTAAATCGATCAGTTTCTTTAAAACTTCTCTATTAATTAAAGAAACATCCTTATTGTAATTGATTTTTCCAACTTAGCCTGTTCTGACAATTGTTCAATCACGCTTAAATTATTTTTGGAAAAAAGTTTCAACGAAAGTAAACAAGAAATATGATTTTTTGATGCCGCATGTTTGTCGGCACTTCGGGATAGATTTTTTAAGTCGAAATATCCCTCAACGTTCCAAATGTTTTTAGATGTGGAAAAAAGAAGGCAAGGCCAACAAAAAAGTTTGCCCATCACATGGCTTCCACAAAGCCATTTGTGAATGAATACCAGCTAGATCGAAATCCCCTGGTTTTAAATTTGTCTACACTATAAGAACAAATATTTGGAACGGGCCTACCTCGATTTAAAATGTCCTTTTTGTCCGTTTCATTTCTTCTCGTAAACGGAACATTAAGAAGGGAAACGATAATGTCTTCTCCGATTTCCATTTCGGAACCTGAAATTGAAAACTCAAAAAAGAAAAGTAGACTCACCAGTCACCAAATCCCCTGTAATAATATAGAGTGATAATGTTGACTGTTATTTCTTTAAAAAGATTCACAAAATCACAAGTCACAACCAAGATTCACAACGGAAACTTACGGTAAAGAACGTTAACGGTTTAACTGGGTGTGAAGGTTACGATAGGATAGCCGTTAATAAGGCTATCGCGCGCTCGCCGTTTAGAGTAACAGTGTTACCCGAACGCTTTTTGGCGCCACCCAATTTTCTTAGAATTTTTAACTTTAATAAAAGACCATGCTATATTTATTTATTTTTTCATGACATAATAACAAACTAAAAACTCAAAAATTACCAATTTACTTAACATATTCTTGGTAGCAAGTTTGAAGTTGGTAAGATTGCTCAAGCTCCTTTACCATTCCCCTAGCGTGAGGCACAGTTGTATCGTGCCTCACTTGGAGGGTTTAGCCGGCGATTCCAGGCCGGCTCGCGTGGGTTCGATCGATCTCATCCCGGTAACCTTCGTTCTCGCGAGTACCATATTAACCCCCCCGACCCCTCCTTCTATATCAAGAGAGGCCAAGGTCACCCGTGCCTCTCCTGGCTTTTTAATCATATTTCGAAATCCGAACGATGCGGTACCGACTTTCTACGCTAGAGGCCGGGCTGAGAGTATTTTTGTAGGTGCTGTTATTAAATTTATGAACTTTAAACATTCTTACGTAATTATTATTATTTTTTTAATGAAAAAAAAATCTTATTTTATTTCCGAAAAAAAAGTTAGAAACCATGTTTTAAAATAATTATCATAAAAAATTAAAATTTTGGGGATTAAAAAAAAATTTTTTTCTTCTGAACTTCAGGTGAGGCCGTGCCTCACTTGCCTCCCCTGACGAGCCGCCACTGAATTGACTGAGTTTAGGAAAAAACTTTCTTAGCGTTTAGCTTTATTAAACACTCATAAATTTAAATACAAACTCGCTTTATCGATTTTATTATTTTTGTCATAAAAATTGACATTTTTTTCTGATTTTTGAAGTGGGAAAAAATCTTTTTATGTAAATAACTGTATTCTAAAGCCAATTCAAGTAGAAATTTTTTTTTAAAAACCAACAGATTTCTTGAGAAATCGGCGCAAAACTTCAAAGAAAAACGACCGCCGTATTAAGTGGTATAAAGGACCCTGAAATGGAAAAATCTTCCGGATAAAAATCGTAGGATAAGATTGAACAATTTCTTAGGAATGTGTAATCTGTTTCTCGAGGGTTCTTAAGTAACTATTCCCTGAATTTTCATACTTCGACGCCCTTGTTTCGTGGAATTTCGTAATTAGATAGTCATGCCTCATCTGAGATTTATAGGCTTCATTATTGATAATCTGAGTTAAAAATTAAAAACTTTTTACAAGAAAAAAGAAAAATAGTATAGGAATGTTACTTTTAAAAGTGTATTGTGAGAAAAAAGGGGACAAAACCTCATCAATTCCCAAGTTGTGACAACTCTAATCTACTTCTGTCCAAGTCCAGCTTCTAAAAAGTTTACTTCGCCGGTTTCTAATTAAAAACATCTGATTTATGAGGTGCAGGTATGGAGTTTATAAAAAAAGGAGTGGAATGAGTATGATTTTTTGATCAAAGGTACTGGTATCTGTCATGGAAATTAGATGTCATCAAAGAGACTCCGAACCCTTTGAATCAAAGGAGTCGCAGATACGACTTTGTAGATCGAAGGGGTCAGTTCATAACCAAAGGGACTCTTCGCTTAAACGGCTAGAAGCTAATCGGGGACCACTTAGATTTTATATGCCTACAATTCCTTAATTTTTTATTCAAAACAATTTTATTAATTATTGCTCTTTCAATCTTAAGTTTATAAATAATAAATTACCCGTAGGTTTAAAAACAAATATGTTTTAGTTTACAAAAAAAAAT
Organism: Orius insidiosus; assembly: GCA_014119065.1. NCBI lineage: Eukaryota > Metazoa > Arthropoda > Insecta > Hemiptera > Anthocoridae > Orius > Orius insidiosus. The sequence continues at coordinate 169,626 of JACGAQ010000229.1, forward strand.
GAAGTGGAAGTCATATTGGAAAAAATCCTATTAAAATCAATGTCAAACTTGCCACCTTTGAAATCTCACTTTTCGAAGTTTCCCTCCTCCGGAAATTTGGAAGAGATATTCAAGAAAAGTTGAATTTGAGCATAATTTCATTGAATTTTCGTGAGTGATAATCCTCCCTTCAACGTAAAAAATAAAATGATAACCTGAAGAAATATTTAAAAAAAAATTAAGCAATCAACCATTATAAAAAAAAAAAAGGCGACAGGGAACAATAAAAAGTACTAATCTGGAGCTGGAACCGAAGAGAACATCCTTAGAGAAGGGATAACATAGGAGGGGGAAGTATAAAAGAGGGTAGTATAAAAGAGGGTAGTATAAAGAGGCGGAAGTATAAAAGAGGGGGGAGTATAAAAGAGTGGAGTATAAAAGAGGGGGAAGTATAAGGAGGGGAAGTATAATGGAGGGTGAAGTATAAAAGAGGGGAAGTATAAAGGCGGGGGAAGTATAAGGAGGGGAAGTATAATGGAGGGGGAAGTACAATGGAGGGGAAGTACAATGGAGGGGAAAGTACAAAGGAGGGGGATGTATAACGGAGGGGGCTTTTTTTTTTTTTAGAGCCCAATATTAATAATGGGGGATGTGCCTCTCGTAACGGGTAGAAGTATGGAATTTTTCCGTACTAAATAAAATGATTATTAAAAAGTGACAATTTTTACTTCGAAAATTCGTAAAACACATACCTAAGGCCGTCCGCACACTGGAGCCGACTACGTGCGACTCGGAGTCGTACGAAGTAGTACGACTTCGTTCTAGAGATCCTAACAGTAACAATTAAATGGAACCTCGCCCACTGCAACCGACTCAGTCGTGCGTATACGTGCGTTCATATCCGACTTACGACTCGATCCAAACTTGTTTGGATTTTGTCGCAGGTCGCGTGCGATTTTTGCGTTTTCTGAGTGAATTATTAATTATTATGGATGCCGAAAAGCTCATTTCTCTTGTGCAAAATGCTGAGTGCTTGTGGGACCTAAAAATGTAAAGAAATGTAAAGGAAAAAATGTAAAGAAATGTAAAAAGAAAAAATGTAAAGAAAGAATGTCTTTCTTAAATCCCCCTTAACATTTTCCAAAATGTAGTCAAATGTTTCCTTTTTCATGCGGAAATAACGGAAAAATTTGAAATTTGAAATCTCAGAAATCTGAATTTTTATACGATCAGTCGGCTCCAGTGTGCGAGGGAAGCGTACGACCTGAACGCACGACTTGGTCGTGCGTAGTCGCTGTCGCGCCTAGTCGGCTCCAGTGTGCGGCCGGCCTAAGAAGTCTTTGGTGAAAATCGGACTGACGGTTCGCATGCAGCGCAGTTTTAAAATTTCAAACATGCATATCTTCGCCATTTTTTTGAAATTCAAAAATCGCCCTTGCTACTTTCTTCTTCATTGAATGAGGAAGATTATGTGAAAATTCTGTAGAAATCGGGTGAAAATTGCAGCCGTAAAGTTGAAACCGGAAAATTAAAACTTTAAAAAGACATATCTCCGCCATTTTTTCGAAATTCAAAAATCGCCCTCGTTACATTCTTGTTCTCCGACTAAGGAAGATTTTGTGAAAATTTGGTGAATATCAGTTCAAAACTGGCCGCGAAGTATTCAGGAAAAATTCTACGGCCGGCCGGCACCACAGACGAAGTTGAGATCGGTAAATATCAATTTTCGATTTGTCTTCTTCTAGACCCCAAAAACCCGACGTAGAGGGTATCACAATAACTTCTTTAAGGAAGTTGAAGATCTAAATTTTAAGATTTTCTCTCATTCGCAGAAAAATGAACAGATTTGAATTTAAAAAAGACAAATTTTTGCTTGTGGAAAATATCGTATTTTGGAGCCAAAATTTTTATTTTTGGGATCAACGCGACTTTTTTTATGTTAGAACTTAAGAAATTCACCTGTTTTAGAATGGAAAACGGTTGATTTTTCCGCGAATCAAAGAATATCTTTTCTATAGTCTGTTTCATTACATCAGTATCGGCGGCTAGCAATACCCTTTCGTCATAAGTGGATTAATTATCGATTTCGTCATCATGATTGAAGTTAAATGTGGTTCGGATAAAGATCACTTCTTCCTTTCTTGTTCGACTGATCCCCGTCTAATCCCACTCGAATTCGAACATAATGAACATTCCTTCAATGACTTGATATCAACAAAAGTCCCTTTTTTAAACAAATATAACAAAATCGGATTAAAAGATTTAAAATTGAAACGTCAAACAATAGCTGTATTTACAAAAACGGTTGAATTATTTTTTCCCACAAAAAAAAAAGACAAACAAAAATTTTCCCAATAAAAACATAGTTCAGCCCTCACAAAATAAAAATGTTTATTTCAAAATCCGTAATAAAAATTTCTATTCACTCTTATCATAAAGCTGTAAAAACAGGTTCGTATTTTACAGCGCTTTCAACTACTGTTGAAGTGTTTTGACTTTCTCAACAAGAATGTTATTGCGATATTCTTGAAAGATGATTTTTAAAAAACCCAGGATCAAAATCAAACTTTTTTGTTCTGGATTTATTATAAGAAATCTATAAAGGAAGCTTTTAGATGGCGTAACAATAGAAATCGTGCCCAGAAAAAAGAGGTACATTTTGTTCCACGTACAAAAAAAAATATCGTTTTAATCTTTAAAATTGAGTTTTTAAATTACTTTATCTAGTCCAGGGATACGTAATCAAAACTTTTTAAAACTTGTATGTAGGAAAAAATAAGCAGACACGCGTATCCACTAACTTTTTCCAGTCTTAACTAGTCCACTAGAAGTTTTGAATTTTCAATTTAAAAATTTTATTATTAAAAGAACTCACGGTTTTTATTGATGAGAATTTTTATTTATAGAAAATTTAATCAAGAGATTTTCAATTTTCTAATTGAAAAAACAGAAAACGTTTGAAAAGTCGCTTTCTGAAAGTGATAAGAAAAGTAGGATTTTTTTTCCACCCTTTTTTTCTGGTTCAAACAAGCTTCTGAGATTCTATATTAAATTCCACCTCGTACTGTGAAATACGCAATTCCAACTTAGATTCCGGAGGTTTTTTTTATTAGAAGGATCAAGAAAAACTGAAAATGGGTCGAATCGTAAATCATTTCCTATTGTTAAGGGGATAGTGGAACTAGGCATCCGACAGAGAGGGAAGATAGCATTAGAGAGAGAGAAGTTCAAATTTTAGGCCCCTCTAGCTCTGTCAAATTTCATCCGATTTTAATTTTGAAAAGTGATTTATTTATGTTACAACATTTTGAATAGCTGTAGGCAGCAAAATTATAATTTTTCCGGCCGGAAAACGGAAAATTTTCTCGGAAAATTTTTCTTAATTAAAAATTCAAAAATGTCTCTAAGCACCAGGTATCACCAAAAATTACAGAATCCAAATCTGTTTTCAAAATTCAAATCGGTTGAAAACTCGCGTCCGAAACCGTAGAATCGGCAAACTTCAAAGGAAAAATGCAAGCCGTCCACCGTCTATGATTCCTTCCTCACTCCTCTACTTTTCAACATCTTGACTCTCGGAAATTTTTTACTTCCTTAAAGAAGTTATTTACCTCGACGTCGGGTTTTTGGGGAAGGGTCTTCCAGACCCCGGAGGGTCAAATCGAATATTGATCTTTACCGATCTCAACTTTGTCTGTGGTGCCGAAAATCGGATGAAAACTGTGGCCGTAAAGTGTTCCGGAAAAAAATGCTACGGACGGCCAAACGGCCGGCCGGCCGGCCGGCACCACAGACAAAGTTGAGATCGGTAAAGATCAATATTCGATTTTACCCTCCGGGGTCTGGAAGACCACTCCCCAAAAACCCGACGTGGAGGGTATCACAATAACTTCTTTAAGGAAGTTAAAAAGATTTTTCAAAAAAAAAGAAAAAAAAAAAAAAGAAAAAGAAAGAAAAACCCGGAAAATTATTCGAAAAAAAAAATTTTTTTTGACAAAAAAACTTAGAAAATTTTTCGAAAAAAAAAGAAAAGAAAAAAAAAAGAAGGAAAACTCGGAAAACTCGGAAAATTTTTGGAAAAAAACTTTAAAAATTATTCGAAATAAAATTTTTTTTTGACAAAAAAACTTAGAAAATTTTTCGAAAAAAAAAGGAAAACCTGAAAAATTTTTATAAAAAATCTTTGAAAATTTTTTGAAAAAAAAAAATGTTTTTGGACAAAAAAACTTAGAAAATTTTTATTCTTAGAAACGTTTTTTTTCTTTTTGTGATGCCCAGGATGGGGGTGTTTGATGGAAGACATCTGGCAACACTGCATTGCTTGCGGACGCTTCCATTTTTCCTTTGAAGTTTGCCGATTCTACGGTTTCGGACGCGAGTTTTCAACCGATTTGAATTTTGAAAACAGATTTGGATTCTGTAATTTTTTGTGACACCTGGTGCTTAGAGACATTTTTGAATTTTTAATTAAGAAAAATTTTCCGAGAAAATTTTCCGTTTTCCGGCCGGAAAAATTATAATTTTGCTGCCTACAGCTATTCAAAATGTTGTAACATAAATAAATCACTTTTCAAAATTAAAATCGGATGAAATTTGACAGAGCTAGAGGGGCCTAAAATTTGAACTTCTCTCTCTCTCTAATGCTATCTTCTGTCTCGCTAAAAAACTCCACACTTGACACGGACTTTCCCCTTAATCTTCAATTTTAAAAAAACATGTAGAAGAAAAAGAATAAAAGGGGTAATTTATCAACTTGTCGTCGTTTATTTTGATTTTTAAAATATTTCCATCAATTTTTCATTTTAACATAAAAGAAAGGATTTTTTTAATCTACGCTTTCCCTTATTTATATTGTCGTATAAATACAAGATTTTTTCTTCAGAAAGGCAAAGTCTTATTAAAATCCTTAAAATTAATATTTTTAATTATAATTTTATAAAGATGATATTTTCAGAAGTTAATTTGGTTGTTCATTAAAACAGAAAAGTTTTTCTTTTTTTTTCTAGACTCCAGAAAATGGATATCATTTTAACGAAATTAACACTGAAAATTATTGTACGGCTTGAATAAGTCAAGTCACGTTTCTGAAATAAAACACCCCCTACCTTGGAGTTGGTAGAGAGAAAGAAAAAAGATCACTTAAAAATTTAAAATTTAATTGGAATCCTTTTGTTTCAGACTTATCGGTAAGTTTAAATCTTATAAAAGACATAAAAATGCAAAGTACGTTTATTTTGGGACGGGGGAAAAATAATGACCCAGCGCAAAAATGCCAATATCTGTTAAAAAGGAAGTTTAGAAGGCTCAGAGAACGAGAAAAACGACGAGTTGTTATCAATTCTTGTACGCCTTAGTGAACCGGGGTGAGGGGAAAATGTAGCACCACGGCACCGGCAATTACCGCCAAAAAACTGTTACTAAGGGCCTTAAAACGAGAAAGAGGTCCCTAAAATTAGGAAAAATTAATGACGTCATAAAAAGCTTGGAAAAGTAATGAAATTTAGAATAGAAGACCCTTCTACCTGTAGGTCGTATAACACTCGTTTTCACTTCCTTAAAGAAGTTATTGTGATACCCTCGACGTCAGGTATTTGGGGAAAGGTCTTCCAGACCCCGTAGGGTCAATTCGAATATTGATCTTTACCGATCTCAACTTTGTCTGTGGTGCCGGCCGGCCGTAGCATTTTTTTCCGGAACACATTACTGCCACAGTATTCATCCGATTTTCACCAAATTATACACTTTCTTTAGCCGGTGAAGAAGAAACTAACGAGGGCGATTTTGAATTTCGAAAAAATGGCGGAGATATGTCTGTTTGAAATTTTCAAAAATTCGCACCGTGCGTTGGTCCGATTTTCATTAATTACTCCTCATATTTTTTACGAATTTTTGGTGAAAAAAAATTGCCACTCTTTAATTATTATTTTTTTGAGAGGGAAAAATTTCATACATCTACCCATTACGAGTGGCACATCCGTAGACCAAAGAGCCCATTATTTCTACCTTGACACTTAAAAAAATTTTCGAAAAAAAAAGAACTTAGAAATTTTTCAGACAAAAAAGGCTCAAATTTAAAAAAGAATATCCGGAAAATTTTCCGAAAAAAGAAACTCGGAAAATTTTTCAAAAAAAACTTAGACAATTTTTCGATAAAACAAACTTGGAAAATTTTTCAAAAAAAAAAAACTTCCCCCTCCTTTATACTTCCCTACCCTTACACTTCCCCTTCGTTATACTTTCGTTCCCTTATACTTCCCCTCCCATATACTTCCCCCTCCGTTGTACGTTCCCTCCTTTATACTTCCCCCTCCTATATTGTAACTTCTCTTTAAGGAAGTTTTCGTTGGAAGCTCTTCAAACCAGTACTTTTTCATTCATTCTCTTAGGTGGTTTTCTAAATGTGAAATTTTTACAAAAAAGAGCAATTGTATTTTAAAGAGAAATACAAATATTTGTAGGAAAACTTCAAGTGGAGTAAGGGGTCGAGTTCGCTTTGTTTAGTGTGGATTCGGAAACCAACGGAACCATTTCCTATCTAAAGTAAAACGGGACAAAGTTTACACTCTGAAATCCCTTCGCAATTTATTCGTCATCGCCATCTACATGGTCCACACATAGCGTAACTTAAACGAAACAACTTAGAAACAACAAACAATTTTGACGCTATAAAATTTTCCGATTAATCAAGAATAACATTTATAAATGAAACCGCATAATTATGGGATATTTAACATCCGATGAATATGCATCCAGGCTACTTTTCGGCTATACCTACGATGGAAATTAAAGGAAAATTGGAAATTTCCCATCAGTAAAAGCTACATCGTGTATCATTTTAATATAACAAAGTACCATAATAAAAGGTTCCGCGAGAAAAAAATCCCTTTTCACACAAAAGCTTTAAAAGGTACAAACGGCCGAATGGAATTGACGGGTGAGAAAGTTAAAATGTTATTTATTGTCCATTAAAAGTTCTTTATCAAAATCCGTAGATTTATCTAAATATTTATTTATTATAAACAAAGTTTCATAATTTTTTTTCAACAACAAAATTGTATTTTAAGTTAAACACGTGACTAATTTAAGGGAAATGTTATCCCTTTCTGGGCCATCCCTTTGAGTAAAAAGGTCTCTTTTAATGTGTTTCAAAATTAAACTTTTTTTTTTTATCTAATTCAGAGATTTTTTAAAAATACAAGCAAAATATTAGGTTGATTAAACCTTGTTTTATTTATTTTTAACTTTTTAATTTTAATGATTAAAGCGCCCAAATAAACTATCCAAGTTTAAAGGAATATAAATGAAGTAGGAAAACATCAAGTTTCATTCGAAATTGCCATAATTTTTAGAGTGGAAATCAAGGGGTTTTTCCTCTTAACCATCCTTTAATTAAGTTCAGGAAAAAATTAGTTCATTCTTTATTTTTTATAGCAGGGAGAAAAGTGAGACTTTCACCACAGGCGAAAGGGCCATCCTCTCCGGCAGGCGGTCCATCATTTCTACCTTCATTTTTGGTGAATTTTTGTACTAAAAAAATCATTACTTTTAAATAAGTCTTAAATGTGTAAAATTTAGTTGAAACATTAACAAGGGTTTCCAGTGACGTCAGACAGCCCTTCGGTTTTTGCGGTGTCTAATGGCCCTTCCAGAAATCTCTTCCAGTCCGAATAAAGGTTTAAACGGATTCTAATACAATTAAAACAAGAGCAATAATTACATAATAAACTACATTTATAATAAATATTTATCATCATTATAATCAGAAAATTATTGTGGTTAATTTTCCAATAATAAATTAAGACCCTTGATATTTATTGAGCTGTAAACTTTAGATATTTAAATTAAAAACTTGTTTTTAAATAATGTTGTTAAACAGATATAAATCGAATACAAGCATTTCATACTTCATTAATTTACAATTAGCGGGTGTTTGTCAATCAAACGTCAGATTTAATTAAAAAGTTATGACAATTTTTTAATAAATCGAATTTGATTTTTGATCATTTAATCCGGTATGAATAAACTTAATTTAAACAAAGGGGTATGATCCATTTTAGCCTTTTATCTCCTCGAGAACTGTATAATCATTGATTAAACGGCATTTCCTAGAACAAATAGGATGTGGCGATATCTTAGATTGTTTCTACAATGGCGAAAACTTAATCAAAAGTACTGGTTTGAAGAGCTTCCAACGAAAACTTCCTTAAAGAGAAGTGACAATATAGGAGGGGGAAGTATAACGGAGGGGGAAGTATAACAGAGGGGGAAGTATAACGGAGGGGGAAGTATAACGGAGGGGGAAGTATAACGGAGGGGGAAGTATAAAGGAACGAAAGAATAACGAAGGGAGGGAAAGTATAAAGGAGGGAAAGTATAAGAAAGGGGGAGGTTTTTTTTTTTTCGAAAACTTTTTTAAGTGTCGGGGTTGAAATAATGGGCTCTTTTGCCTAGGGATGTGCCTCTTGTATGGGTAGAAGTATGAAATTTCTCCCTACTTAAAAAAATAATAATTAAAAAGTGGAAATTTTTTTACACCGAAAATTCTTAAGAAATATAACGAGTAATTGGTGAAAATCGGATTAACGGTTCGGCCGCAGCGAATTTTTGAAAATTTCAAACAGACATATCTCCGCCATTTTTTCGAAATTCAAAAATCGCCATCGTCACATTCTTCTTCGCCTCACCGGCTAAAGAAATTTGTGTGAAAATTTGGTGAAAATCGGATAAAAACTGTGGCCGTAAAGTGTTCCGGAAAAAAATGCTACGGCCGGCCGGCACCACAGACAAATTTGTGATCGGTGTAGATCCATATTGGAATTTATCCTACGGGGTCTGGAAGACCCTTCTCTAAAAACCCGACGTGGAGGGTATCACAATAACTTCTTTAAGGAAGTTAATTAGCTTCTACTTCTTCACGAAAGACCCCTTATTACGATCAGGAAGGCATCTTTCGAGGAACTTTCTAGGGAAAAACTTTCTTCCGAAGCTACAGATCAAAAGAACGCTGAAAGCAATTGTCGAAAAGAAACTATGAGCCAAATAACGATTTAGGGATTTTCTTTTACGCTATTTTAAGGAACTCGAGTTAAAACTTACTTCCGGCATTCAAAGTTGAATGATAAATTCACTTTCTAGAGTAATTTTTATGTTTTATTTTGATAATAAAAAATATAAATTATCCGGGTTTATTTATTTAAAGTATAATTTATAGTACTAGGATGAATGATTTGTTTAACTTCTTACTTTATTAGTTTAAAAAAAATAATAATGGTGAATGGTGATTCTTTTCAAAGGGGAACAGTTTCATATTTGAAGTTTTTTTTCCTGTTGAATGAGTTCAATAGGCGAAAAGCATAACTTTCTGGGCTTTTTGGATTTTAAAAGCTTGGTGGATGAATAGGACTACAGTATTAGAAAGGAGTCTTGATGGTTTAGCCTATCTGCAATATCCCTGATTACGATAATCATTAGTAGAATTGCAAATTGAAAGAAAAAAATTGTCAATGGGAAGGCTACTTTGCTAAGGAGAGACTTTCTGATTCAATTTTCCGAATAAATTGAGAATAAGTACACGTTGAGATTAACAAAAAAAAATGTTGGCAGCAATGAAATTCTTTAAATTCGACTAATGTTCAAATCCAAAGGCAAATGCTTCGCTTTCATTTAAAATTCACGTCTCGTTTGTCGCTTTCAAACTTCGTTTATATTTCGTGAAAAACTGGAAATAAGACTGTATTAGGAAAGAAGGTCTTTTCCGGCAAAGAATTTAAGTAAAACAGCCTCTCAAAAGAAAATTTTATTTTAAAAACATCAAAGGAAATATATAAACTTTAAAAGGTTAATTTAATTAATGGGGAACAACGGCTGTTTGTTGATATCTCAATCCTCTTCACCACTGCGGGTAGGCTGGTTTCATTTACTCAGTCCCCGGTTTAGTTTGGAAAGTTCACATGAGCGGACCCTCCATTATGGTTACCAGGTCAATAAGGCGAAAGCCGACAAAAGATAGTTAACACAAAGCATTTAATAAACGTTGATTATACTCGGAAAGATATTTTATACATTTCAACATTATGAAGTTGGGAACAATTTACTAATTGACTTGTTAATGGCAAGAGAAGAACATGCCAAAGTCGTATTATTAGAAAGAAAAAAAATTGTAATATGGCACTCATAAGTTTTGACGTTACTCTTTCTTCTGTAGAAGAAGAATTTCCCAAGTCCCTTTTTTCCTTATTTTATGAAGCTTTTTATGGCCAGAAAACACCTTCTTTTTTCTAGATTTTTGGGTGTTTTGTCCGATTTTCTGGTCGAGAATGCTGGATTTGAGGGCGGTTGTTATTGGTCGTAGTTCAAAAATAGCGTAATTACATTTTTAAATTAGGAAGAAGAAAGGATCACCTAAAAATTTAGGGGCCCACTGGGATTCGATCCCACGACCTTTGGGTTTCAAGCCCAAGGCTCATCTGAGCTATTTGCTGAACCCAGTAATTTATAGAGGCTACCTCAATGTCAACCTGTCTACCCGGATTACAGTATAAATAAGGGGGGGAAAATGGAAAGAAGTTGAAGGTAAATGTGAGATAATAACTCAAATCGACAGATCGTCAGCCAAACAGACGTAAAATCGACAGATCGGCAACGAAACAGACTTCAGATTGGCAGCTAAGCATTCGTCAGATCGTCAGCTAAACAGTCGTTAAATCGAAATTGCTTCCTAAACAGTCTTCAAATTAGCAGCTGAACATTCTTCAGATCGTCAGCTAAACAATCGTTAAATCGACAGATTGGCAACGAAACAGTTCAGATTAGCGGCTAAACATTCGTCAGATCGTCAGCTAAAGAGACGTTAAATCGACAGATCGGCACCGAAACAGACTTCAGATTGGCAGCTAAGCATTGGTCAGATCGTCAGCTAAACAGTCGTTAAATCGTCATTGCTTCCTAAACAGTCTTCAGATTAGCAGCTGAACATTCTTCAGATTGTCAGCTAAACAGTCGTTAAATCGTCATTGCTTCCTAAACAGTCTTCAGATTAGCAGCTGAACATTCTTCAGATCGTCATCTAAACAGTCGTTAAATCGACAGATTCGCACCGAAACAGTCTTCAGATTAGCAGCTGAACAATCTTCAGATCGTCAGCTAAACAGTCGTTAAATCGACAGATTGGCACCGAAACAGTGTTTAGATTGGCAGCTGAACATTCTTCAGATCGTCAGCTAAACAGTCGTTAAATTGAGATTGCTTCCTAAACAGTCTTCAGATTAGCAGCTGAACATTCTTCAGATCGTCAGCTAAACAGTCGTTAAATCGACAGATTGGCACCGAAACAGTGTTTAGATTGGCAGCTGAACATTCCACAGATCGACAGCAAAACAGTCGTTAAATCGAGATTGCTTCCTAAACAGTCTTCAGAATAGCAGCTGAACATTCTTCAGATCGTCAGCTAAACAGTCGTTAAATTGAGATCGCTTCCTAAACAGTCTTCAGAATAGCAGCTGAACATTCTTCAGATCGTCAGCTAAACAGTCGTTAAATCGACAGATTGGCACCGAAACAGTGTTTAGATTGGCAGCTGAACATTCCACAGATCGACAGCAAAACAGTCGTTAAATCGAGATTGCTTCCTAAACAGTCTTCAGAATAGCAGCTGAACATTCTTCAGATCGTCAGCTAAACAGTCGTTAAATTGAGATCGCTTCCTAAACAGTCTTCAGATTAGCAGCTGAGCATTCTTCAGATCGTCAGCTAAACAGTCGTTAAATCGACAGATTGGCACCGAAACAGTGTTTAGATTGGCAGCTGAACATTCGACAGATCGACAGCAAAACAGTCATTAAATCGAGATTGCTTCCTAAACAGTCTTCAGATTAGCAGCTAAACATTCTTCAGATCGTCAGCTAAACATTCGTTAAATCGTCAGATTGGCACGTAACAGACTTCAGATTGGCAGCTAAGCATTCGTCAGATCGTCAGCTAGACAGTCGTTAAATCGACAGATTGGCACAATTGATTCAATCAAATTGGTTCAATACGGCTTCCATAGCTCAGTTGATAATCTTGGGCTAAAAACCCAAAGGTCATAAGATCGAATCCCACTGGGAACCATCATTTTTCGGATTTTTCAAAATTTTCTATTTTCAAATATTAATCTCCATAATACGTTGATATTAAAAATGAAATTATGAGAAATGGCCGTTTTACTGGATCTCAGGGCGTTTTCGATGATTCTAATTCTAAATCTTAGAAAACTGGGCTTTATTCTAAGAAGGTTACGTAGAAAATGAAGTAATGAAATAAAAAACGTCATCCTTTGAAGGTTTCCGAGGACCAAAATTATGTTCAAGGGTATTAATTTAATGCCGGTTATTCCGAGCTAAATGAAAAGGTTTAGGATTTTTATGGGAGGAACTTATTAAACCATAAGGTGAAAAAGGTCGTAGAGTTTCTGCACAGTCAGCTTCCTCCCTTCGCTAATTCCGCGCTTTTCCGGCCTCGTGAAACTTTAATTTTGCTCCCCAAAAGCTCGATTGATGCGATCAAGCAGATGGAAATTTACGTCCGTGTTCAGTCATTCGCTCACGTCGGGAAAATCGGTGAATAAAATATATACAATTTTTTTGTGTGGTTGAAAGACTTGATTTTACGTGTCACGCATGGTAAAACAATGGAAAAGGGACTGAGAAAAAAATTACGAGGGTTCGTCGTTTTAGGAGAAAAGGTAAATTTATAGGGAAGGGTGGTCATCTGCCCTTTAGCCGTCCCCAAGTTGAAACTACAACCACAAAAACCGCAGACGTTTCAGATGATTTGAAAAGCAACTTTAAGCATATTTTTTTTTTTTGTTAAAAAAAAAGAAGTAGATATGACCAATGAGCAAGAGGCTTACTCTTACTATTGGTCAATCTACTCTTTTTTTTGTTTAATTGTATTAAGCCCAGGGCTTTTTACAAAGGGGGAGGGGATCAGACCCAGGCGGGGGCTTTCGCCATAATGCCATGGCGCCCTTTTGGGCCAACTACCAGAGTAGTGGCCTAACTAAATTATCCACAGATTTTGTAGAGGGATATTTTTAATTGGAATTTTACTTCCAACCAAAAATCCCTATACCCAACCTGGGATCGAACCCCGGTCTTCCGTGGTGAGAGTCAGAGACTGAACCCACCAGCCACGGAGCCGGTTTTTAAGCATATTTAAATTAAAACAAATGTTTAGAAGATTAAAATTCAATCAGTGAGCGTAGTGTCTCATGCGAGGACGCAGTGATCACTCCAATCATTTAAAGTTAACTAAGAACAAAGTTAAAGAAAATACTTCTTCAGAATCATGAGGATAATTGAAGTAAAAATCTTTTTAAATGTCATCAAGGGCATTTAAAAGTCAATTTCATCCGGTGCCGACTCGGAGGGCTGACAGTAAATTTCCAAGGATAGTCTGAAGAAAACTACTTCACGGCCATTAGAGCTAAAAGTAGACTGTGAAGGGCTAAATGGTTTTGAGAGGAAGGGAAATGCGGGGTCGGGTTGAAAGTGGGTTATAATACCCCTGCCCTAGACCTTTGGATACTGTCGGAAAAAAGAAGTCTCGTCTCTAGAGGAGAGTAAAACTGAAAATTTTATCACCCCTGAAACTACTTTCCTTCGGACATTTTAACTGAGACCCTCCGAAGACCAAAAAACAACCTAAAAAAGATAATCCAAATATGAAAATCACGTCTTGAAACAACCCGTGCACGAGTGGCACTTCAGTTCATCTGGGAGAACGCGGGGGCTTTTGAAGAAAAAAAATAAGCCCTAAAATAGAGCGTTGCCCCTTTTCAGAAGGAGAATTACAATTGTAGCCCGACCATACGCAGAGACGCCCTGGGGATGACGTTATTCAAATAAGGGATTTTAATAAAAATGGAAGGGGGACAGATGTAGGACGAACAATTCTTTAAGAATAAACCACACAAAATTCAACCTTTTCTTTTGTTTTTTTTGTTATTGAAAACATTTTCTAAAATAGTCTGTTTAGTTAAAAGCCTTCCTAAAAAAATAAATATCCTCTTTTTCTACGTTAAAAACCTCGAAATTACGATGAAGACCCATTTACATAATTATTATTTACCATCAAAATGAATGTTTGCTCACTTCTTTCTTTTTTATCCCACGAAGAAAATTGAGGAACGTTTTTTTCATCAACTGTGCTAATATTAAAGCGTTTTTCTAATGTCCGTGAGAACATATGGACAAAAAAAATTTAAAATTAAAAAAAATGTTAAACACTTTTTTGTCGACAGTTTTTGATTTTTCGAACGTTTTCGTCAATGAAGACACCGGTGTGACGTCATCGATATCGGCCTATGTTGCAAGATGGTTTTATATTCTTTTGGTCGTGACTATTGTTTTGTGCCTGGTTATTACATCCGTTCAGAATAAGGTAAGGAAAGGAAAGAATGAACTGGTGGGTTGGCTCGTGGCGAAGTAAAAAAGGTTGCATTATTGTTTCATTGCCGTGTGACCGTTTGGCTTCAGTTTTCTTGTCCCTCCAGTTAGTCTAACCTGAATGGGTAAATCTTGAGTTTTTTTTTTTTTTTAGCCCTTCGAGGGCTTTAATTAATTATTGACTAATTAAAAATGTTTTCAGTTTGAAGGAAAATCATATCAAAAGTTATTCGAAGGACAATCATGGGGAAGTTTTTGGACTAATTATCATTCCGTGTTTCCCATTTCTCAATTCAAAGCGTAAGTTTGAAAAAAAAATCTAAATTCGTTAAGTAATAAATTTTTTTCAGAGATTTTTTCAATGAATTAGACAACGACCACATAATTTTTAAAACGCGCTTGAAAAACGCCGATGAAGAAATCACGACGTTGAAAAATGATCTCGATTCAGCCACATTGTATTTTCTTTAAAATTATTATTATTTTTTTTAATTATTGATAATTTAGTGAAAAGAACGAATTAGAAATCACAATCGAAGAATACAAAAGGCAGAAGATGGAGTCGGAAGGGGAACTTTTTAAATTAAAAATGACAGATTAAAATTGGAAAGTTTAAAAAAAGAAGTGGAAATGACCGGAAAAAAGCTTCAAATTGCTATTCAAGTGAGAAAACATCATAATTAAAGGCTTTTGTTCAGTACCGGTAGGCCTGAGGAGAAATGATTGTGATAATGGGTATCTCACGACGCGTTTCGGTTTAAAAAGCCTCTTCAGGTGAGTTACACGACCACAATCATTTCTATCTCTTTTCTGTAACCCTATCCCTTGAGAGACTTCATGAATACAACGGGAAGCCGGAAATATAGTTTACCCTAAACAGCCGCCACGGTTCCCCAAGAGATAGACCACTAGCCACCTCATTATTTTAAAATCATTTGTGGAATATTACGTAATATCGCTGTAGAATCATTTAATTTATTTTTGTAGGAGAGGGATAACCTTTCGAGACAGATCGAATCGATGGCACGTTTAGACAAGTTGAACAAATCCGTACTTCAAGATCATATAAATTTAAAAAGCCATTTTGAAAAAGCGGAGACGGAAATAGAATCTTTAAAAGTCGCCCTGGATGATACGAAAGCCGAAAGGGATCTCGCCATTAGTTTACTATCGGATATGATAGATAAAACCAAAGGAAGCTCGCCGGATGAGAGGGAAAGGGGTCGAATTGCAATACAAAGAATGATCGAAGAGTGATTTTTCATGTTTTCCTTTTTATAAATGGATATGCTCAAAGGCAAAAAAAGAACAAAAAAATCACTATTCAAAATAAAACGACTAGAAAATTCTCTGTATTTTTTTCCTGAACGTATCCATTGTTAATTAATTTTTTCTCGGGGGAAAATGTTTCAAATGATTTTTCAGAGAAGTCAAAGGCTTCGTACCATCGAAGATAAAATAGAAATGGAAGTCGAAGAAGAATTGGACGGTTTCAAATTTAATATTCCTCTAAGGTCTTTATTTTTTGACAACGTCGAAGAAGTCGAGTCGAAATATACATTGAAAGAATCTGAACTTATAGAATCCTCGAAAGAATCTTCGATTTCCCTTGTGAGAAGCGAAAACCATTTAATGATCGTTTCTCCCGGATGCTCTGAAGGGTAAATCCTATTAAACTTCAGAGGAAAAATAAATTTCATATTTTAGTTATTATCAAAAAAATGTCTCCGACAATTCCGCCAGAAGTTTGACGTCTGATGAAAGTTCGAAAATATAAATTTAAATAAATTGATACATTTCACATTTTGAATTTCATAAAAGCCCAAAGGGAAAGATCATCGAGTTGTCATTTTGCAACAGTCAGCAAGGTCGGTTTTGACCCCTCAATTCTATAGGCCAGATCAGAGAATAACAATAAAAAAACCATTTAAAATAACATGAATTCAAATGAATTGTTATGCCCTTTTTTTACGGCTCGAAAACACTCGATAAACGAGAACAAAACAACTCGTTTTAACGCCAATTTGTCACCACTTTTAATTGACTCGTCAATACTTTTTTTTTTTTGAAAGCGTGTAGTATATATATTTTTATGAGAAGTGTCATAAATTCTGTGCCATCGATTAAGGGCAAAAAAAGAGACCGTTTATATGGATTTTTGGGTGTAAAATGGCGATTTAAAAATGCTTTTTCACTCTACAGGTTATCAATGAAAAGTACAATACTAGTCTGGAGGTGGCCCAGACGGGAACTTCCATAAAGAGATGGAACAATAAAGGAAGGGGAAGTTTTAAGGAGGGGAAGTATAACGGAGGGGGAAGTATTAAGGAGAAGAAATATAACGGAGGGGGAAGCATTAAGGAGAAGAAGTATAACGGGGGGGAAGTATTAAGGAGGAAAAGTATAATGGAGGGGAACTATACAGAGGGGGAGGTATTAAGGAGGGGGAATTATGAAGGAGGGGAAGTATAACAGAGGGGGAAGTATTAAGGAGGGGGAGTATTAAGGAGGGGGAAATACAAAGGGGGGGAAGTTATTTGTTTTTCAAAAAAAAATTTTTTAATTTTACAGCTGGAAATAATGGGCTCTTTGCCCTAGGGATGTGCTTCTCGTAACGGGTAGAAGTATGAAATTTCTCGGTACCAACTAAAAAAAAATTTTAAACAAAAAAAAACTTTTTTTACACTGAAAATTTGTAAAATATAAGGAGTATTTGGTGAAAAGGTGGAAATCGACCAACGCTAACGGTTCGGTTTTTCAAATTTCAAACGTGCATATCTCCAATTCTTCTTGTTTTTGTCAGCCGGAGTTCTAATTTCAATTTTTATAGTTTAGTTGAGGATTGCGGCTATTAAACTGGTGCATATCTCCGCCATTTTTTTGGGAATTCAAAAATCGTAGACGAAAATTTAATTATTCACGAAGGTTGTGTGAAAATTTGATGAAAATCTGTTAAAAGAGGTGGCCGTAAAGTGTCCCGGAAAAATGCTACGGCCGGCCGGAACCACTAAGTTCAATATTCGCTTGACCTTCCGTGGTCTGGAAGACCCTTCCCTAAGAACCCGACGTGGAGGGTATCACAGTAACTTCGTTAAGGAAGGAAAAAATGAAATTAAAATAAAACTGACCAAATTCAATGGGCACTTTTATTAATTTATAAAGAATTTAGCATCCAATAGGACTTCAAGAAAGTCCAATGATCAATTTCTAATACAAAAATTTAACATTTTAGTATGTTATCAACAATACGTTCGTTTATTTTATTTCCTTTGGTGCAAGTGATGAATCAATTGTGAAAACCGGTAGAGACTGGAAATTGAAATTTACATTTTACCGTACAGAGAGGAAAAAAAATCCTTTTCAGAAAAATGAAAATATTTTCTCCACAACGGAAAGGTGTAATTAAAGGCTTCGGAATGAAACAATCAAAACAGGAACGATCCTAATTAAACAAAAAAAATCATTCTAGGACAATGTAATCTTTTCGGAAGAAAAAGAGCAATTTTTCGAGCTATATAAGTACAAGTGCATACTCGAAAAGTTTCGTATTGTTCGCCCAGAAACTTTTTTTGTTATGCGGGAAAACTCCACAAGTATCCAAGTTAAAATAAACATGAGAAGAATGCTAATTAATTCAAATGTTATTCTTTAAAGATTAGTTCATAAAAATGCGATCAGAACTTTGAAGTTACTTTTTCAAGATATTTTTCAGACAGGAAAAAAAATCAAGGGAGGGTAGAAAATTTACGATCTTCGGGTTTCCGGGCTATCCGCTCAAACCTCAGGATCAGGAAGGCGTAATGATCGTACGTGCCAGTTGACTACACTTTTTCCCAGGTTTAAAAACTTTTTAATATAAGAATTTTTTTCAGACAATACGTTTTTATGCAAAGTTTTGTCCTTTACTATTTTGGTTAGGCCGTCTAATTTTCGGTGAGGTAAACTAATTTAATTGGACGACCACTTAGACCCCATTAAGAGCTCGCCTACCGTTAACAATTCTCAACAGGGGAACACCGCAGGCTTCGTAGATCTCGGAAGACCAAACGAGCACAAATTGATTTTTATTACATTCTCCTTCGTTATTTTTAGTCCCGAGAAATTCGACGATAAAACACGAGCGTTTTCATTTTTTTAATGGTCCATCGGTCAAAAGGCTATCGAGTCGATTGAATAGAACCGAAAGGGAGTAAATAAAGTATTGTAACATTCTGTTTGTACAGGTATATGTAAACAAACTAAGAACCAGCAAAATTCAATGTTTACGGGCCACCATCTCCAATGACGTCCTTCCTTTTCCCAGATTCTTTCACAAAAAGTTATTTTTATTGAACTTCTTTTTTGTGCCTATTATCGAAATACGAAAAGGTAGCTTGTAAACTTTGCTTTTCGTGTTTGGAGAGTATTTCTAAAATTAACGAACCCAGGGCGCTGTCCATGAAAAACGACGAAGGTCAATTTAAAGGGTGGCGCCTCAGTTCCACTTGAGACCCAGTGTTTACGAAAACCTCCTTTTGAATATCTCGTAAAATCAATGGATATAAAAAAACCTTTTGAAAATATATGAATAAATTATCATTTTTATCCTCCATCTTTTAATTTTCACTTTCTATTATTGCTTTAGAAATGAGGTTTTCATTTCATTTTCTCTGTAAAGATACTTTTATTTACAATCATTTTTTTAATTGGTTCACCGATGCCGAAAAAATTTTTAATATTGAAATGAGAAAAATAGGAAGAGGAAAAATGTTGACAAAAAATTGGCCCCCGTGGGATTCGAACCTACGACCTTGGGACTAGCCGAGTGTATATGTCTACATAATGCATTTGACCATAAAATAGCAGAAATCGGAGTTACGTTCACCAAAAAAAATCTGCAACTCAACATAAAGAAAATAGTCGAAAAGTTCACCATAATGCTTTTAACATTATATCTCACCATAAAGAAGGGATTTAACACTTTTTCGACATAAAATTTGTCGTTAATAACGCAAGTCACCATGAACTTCACCATAAAATCTATCTTTATACTTGCTGTTTCCGCCATAAAACTGTTTCTGTCGTTTGGGCATCTCACCATAAACTAGGACAGCCAAAGCAAGCCTATTTTCGCCGTTTAAAATGCAATTATGGCGAAACGACAAAAACCTTAAAACTTGTCAGTTCACTAAAATGCAATTCAACATAAATTATCTATAAACTAGGCGAAGTAGGCATAAGCCCTGTCCTAGTTTATGGTGAGATGTGTTATGCCAAAACGACAGAAACAGTTTTGTGGCGAAACACAAGCTTAAAGAGAGGCTTTTATGGTGAGAAGCGTCATGGTACATGCACTTTTTTTTATGTCGACTTGCATTTAAAAAGTCGTTTATGGCGAAATGCTTTATGTTGAAATGCATTATGCACAAAATTTTTGAACTTCAAAGCTTGATGTTCAGCGCATTATGCTTAACTAACGATTTTTTATGTCGAAATGCAGATTTTTTTGTTCAACTGCTTTAGGGTGAAATGCGTTATGGTGAACGGTGTTCTCCCGGACTAGCCCTACCAACTGAGCTGTGGCAATGCTGTCACGCTTTCCTGGATTGCATTACAGTAAAATTAAGGGGCAGAAAGAAGAGGCAGTTCCTCACCTGATACTCCTTCAGTGAGTTTTGTAGTGTAATAAAGTTTAGCAAGAAACCCAAAGGTCGTAAGTTCAATTCCCACAGGGGGGCCTAACTTTTCCATTCTTTCTCCTTCCTAATTTACTCAGTTTATATTTTTTAAGAAGTGAATTTTGTTTTCAATTTAATTCTTGGGATTTTTAACTTTGAGTATGTTTTATGACAGAAATTATTCGAGGAAAGGTTTTTAAAAAAACGTTGATAGTCAAGTGATGTTAAATCTCAGCCTCAAAGTCATTATTTCTTTTTGAAAATTTCGTTCCAGGAAGGAAAAAGGGGGAGAAAAACATCCCCTTTTACAAAATGAAGGATCATCTCCATAAAATCAAACTTTCAATTAAGTTTTCGAAAAGTTTTACGACACGAGGGGAAAAGGCTTCAAGCGAAAAAAATGACACTTTTCTGACTCTCCTATACGATTTTATACTTTAATAAACGTAAAAGCTTAAATTTTTTTTCTTTTTAATTTACTGAAAAGAAAATGGGTTTTTCAGAATGATGTTTTCCTCTCTTTCTCAGAATTAACACCGCTTTTAAACCAGAATTTCAAGAATTTTTGAAGTTCTAAAACCGAGATTGCACTGGATTTTTGTTTGCGTTTTCCAAGAAAACAAACAAAATTCCTGGTGAAAAGGTTGCAAGATAAGTCCTCTTTATACGGAAAAATTTGTAAAAACGTTATTCTTGTAATTCTTGGGGGAAAAAAACGCCCCAAAACCCTCGACGAAAACACGCATAAAATTTTAAGGCTAAATATTTTAGGTGAAACTCTATTTAATGAAGAGAAAAGTGTCTCTCTGGCCAGAAAATCGGGTTTTTTGAGATGATTGAGCGTGGAAATGACGAAAAATGACCTTTTCCGCAAATTTTAACTAGTCGCTAATTTCATGAAATCTTTGCGAAGGAAAAAGTTTATTTCATTGTATTAGTAATTGGATCCCCGCTTGACTAAACAGGTTTAATTTAAAAGGCGGGAAAACTGAAGTGAAGAAGTCTGAGGCGGGAAAAAAAATTTTTTAGTTAGTAAAGGGTAAAATTAATTACCATCTCGTTTTATCGAACTAATTCAATGAGTCCTTATAAATTAATGGAAAACCAACCCTTGAACTTTTTTTAAGGGTGGAAATTGTGAGGTAATCCGAGAAATTGGGGACTAAAATTAGGACTTTTTATTAGAAGAATTTTAATTCCTTCTTGGAAGAAGTTGAAAACAAATCCTTGGGCAGTTTGTACTTATCATTGTTTTGTCCGAAAATTAATGGGACCAAGTTTGTATTGGGTTACACGCTCTGATGAGTATAAACAGATAGGGCAAAAGCACAACAAAATGAGGCGATTCAAAGGATTAAATTGTAAAGGATGAAAAGTTCGGAAAACTGGTCTTTTCAACAAAAAAACTATCATAATTTTGATAAATATTTTATTCACCCAGCTTTGGGGAAAGACCGAAATGTGGTTTATTCATCGTCGTGGGACACTCGATAAACTCGAAAAGTTAATCAATGTCTCTAAATTTAGTGGGCGGACAAACAAAAGAGATTCCTCCCCGCTCTTTCGCAATGGGTCGTCGAGATTAGCCTCCTCATAATTGAAAACAGCAATCTGCCGCTCACCAAAATAGATGCGAGAGGGAGTCGAGTGGCCAATTATAAAGGGGAATCCTATTATTTACTACTCTATTTTTTTTACCAAAACTACTGTTTACAAGTCTAATGACCACTTTTATGATGCAGTAAATGTGTATTTGGAGATACGCTAAATCATTTTTATGTCTTCCTCCTTGATAACGCTTTTCCTGGGGTGCAGAAGTATTTTGCCGACTCCTACATTCTAAAGGTTCTGGGAAATGACATTTTTATTAAATTTTTACACGTTTTTACTACAAAAAAAGTGCTTTTTTTAGTGTCTATCTTTTCATAAGTACTGGTTTGAAGAGCTTACAACGAAAAGTTCCTTAAGAGATGTAACAATATAGGAGGGGGAAGTAAATAGGAGGGGGAATTAGAACGGAGTGGGAAGTATAACGGAGGGGGAAGTATAGCAAGAGAGGTCCCTCTCGTTAGGCGTGAAGTATGGAATTTCTCCCTACTAAAATGATAATTAATGTAGAAAAATGCCAATTTTTTTACGCCAAAAATTCTTAAAAAATATAAGGAGAAATTGGTGAAACTTAGTGAAAATCGAACCAACAGTTCGGACGCAGCGAATTTTTTAAATTTCAAACAGGCATATCTCCGCCATTTTTTCGAAATTCAAAAATCGCCCTCGTTGCATTCTTCTTCACCGGCTAAAGTTTGTGTGAAAAGGTGAAAATCGGTTGAAAACTGTGGCCGTAAAATGTTCCGGAAAAAATGCTACGGACGGCCGGAACGACAGACAAAGTTGAGATCGGTAAATATCAATATTTGATTTGACCCTCCGGGGTCTGGAAGACCCTTCCCACAAACCCGACGTGGAGGGTATCACAATAACTTCTTTAAGGAAGCTAAAAGAGGGCGTTTCCACCAGAATTTTTAGAGGATTTTTAGGAGTTTTGCTCAGTTTTTGATGAAAATTACATTATTTTATCGTGTTGAATTGCGTTGGAGGAAGCGAATGAAAATTTATTAACGTTTGAAATCAGTAGGGAAGAGCGTTTGCGTAAAGTTTCCTTCCGAACAATTATCATACTTCAAAAAGCACACGGAGACTCGGAGAGTTAGAAGCGTCTCAAATGGTTTAATTATGAGACTAATTAGATCTTTGAGAATCGTGAAGGTGTGAGATATGTTTTCGGTTTGTCTCTAATTGGAAATTTCAGGTTAAATTACCCAACGTTTGTAACAACTCAACTAAACATCGTTTTCATCAAACTGCAGATTTTCACTAACATTTTTTTGTCTACAAAAATTAAGTTGGCTATACTGTACGGTCAAAACGCAAGTTGTCCGATTTCACACAATAAAAAATTCGTCCAAATATTAAATTTTGTGAACCTCAAAATCGCACTTCTTATCCTTTTTATTTATATAATTCAAATTTTGTTGACCGTATGTATGTTTAAAGATTGAGGTTTTTAAGGGAAAAGTAAAGAAAAAAAGGGGTTTGACGCTTCAACCACTTAATAGAGTAAACAATACTTAAGTTCTGAAAGTGACGGATCGCTCGAGATTTTCTCGTTTCCCACAAGCCGAAAAATATCGTTTTATTTTCCCCTCTAATCCTGCATCTTTTTTTTTTTAAACAATAACCAGAATTTTCCGAATTGTTTGTACGGTTTAGTGGAGGGTCTAAAAGTAATTAATAAGTGGATTACCCTCTGATGAAACCCGTCACTAATTTCATAAGGGTGGAAAGCCTCAACGAATTATTACTTCACTAATTTATCCTGAACTGGGAAGACTCTTCTTTAATAAGATTTTCAAGCGCCGCATCGATGGAATTTTGGAGAATTGAAAATTTTGTTAAGGGGGCTTCTATTGTAGGTAACAAGTTTTCTTTGAAGTATCACTAATTAAGTCCAAATTCGAAAACAAGTGAATTTTCTTTCAAGGAAAATCAAAAACATTTAAAATAAATATTCCTGTAGACTTAAACAGTGGTTGAAATCGCCCTCAAGTTTGGGGATTCTAGTTGAGAACTTAAGTTTGTTTTAGCCAAAACTTGATATTTAAATAGTCTTCTGATTTTGGTCAGTTTATCAACAAAATTTAAAAATGGACGTTTTTCTGATTTCCTACATTTTTAGTTTGAGTGCCTACATCTCATCCAAAAGTCGTCCTAAAAATAATAGAAAAAGAAAATATAAAACTGTATTCTCGTCCTAACGGGCTACGCCCCTTTTTAGGACGAGAAGACAGTAGGACGAGATTACTTTCGGACAAGTGGATTTCAATTTTTATACACATTTTAAATATTATACTTTAATAAAATAGAAATTAACTCGTTCGAAAGTATTCTCGTCCTATTGTCTTCTCGACCTAAAATATGTGTAAAATAAATATTACTTAAAATTAAATGAAATGTATTCTCATCCGAAAGTATTCTCGTCCTACTGTCTTCTCGTCCTAAAACTAACGTACAAAAATTGCTGCGTCGGAGAAATGCGGCAGCGTTCCACCCCAGCAAGTTTTAAACTCCATTTTGCCCTGACTGAGCTCAGCATCCATCCCAGGGCCGCCTACAGGGTGAGCAAATCCTCGCGAGAGGAAAAAAATTAACCTCCTTGTGCCACAAAACGAGCTGATCCTCGCAAAAATAAACAAACAAACCTTGCTGGGGTGGAAAGCTGCCGCATTTCTCTGACGCAGCAATTTTAGTACGTTAGTTTTAGGACGAGAAGACAGTAGGACGAGAATACTTTCGGACGAGATGATTTCTATTTTATTAAAGTATAATATTTAAAAATTGTATAAAAATTGAAATCCACTTGTCCGAATGTCTTCTCGTCCTACTGTCATCTCGTCCTAAAAAGGGGCGTAGCCAGTTAGGACGAGAATACTTTCGGACGAGAATACAGTTTATATTTTTCTTTTTCTATTATTTTTAGGACGAGAATACTTTCGGATGAGATATGTGCCCCCTTTAGTTTGAAAAAAATTGTAATTATGCAAATAAAAGTATTATAAATCCGAATCAAAAGGAAAATTTTTTTAAAAACTACAATTTTCCCGCAAAATGCGAGCAAAACTTCAAACTAAAAAAATTCGCGGTATAAAGGACACTTAATGAATTTAAATAATTGAAGGTTTTGATGTTGTGGAATAAATATATAAATTTGACGAATGTTGTTGTCTAATCGAAGACTCGAAGAAAAAATTGGATTGGAAAGAGGCCTACGAGATTGCAATGTATACGAAATCGGATAACAAGGACTGCTTAAACAAGCAAAAGGACACCGACTTCGACAATCGACCTATACTCAAGTACCTTACTTGCTTAAGCAACGGAAGGAACTCCACGGATGACGACACCGAAACTTCCAACGTCGCTCCAAACACTCTTCCGAGACCGGATCATGACGTCACGAGAACGTCACGATCGAGACACCCAACACTCTAGGCGCGCACCGTCAATGAACCTCAAATCAACTCTTCGTTTTCATTCTCTTTTTTCTCAATTGGGAACTAACGCAAAAAAATTTTTTATTCCAAATGAAAGAGTACAAAAAATTAAAACAATGCCGTTTGAATTTTTTCCTGCGTTGAAAAATAGATTTTTAATGAATTTTTGAAAATCGCCTTTTCTTACTTTTGATAAGAACGTTCTTTCATGAGGGGAAGGGAGCGTGACGTCACTTTCGTCCATTTCGGGCCGACTACCCTACGTTCTCCTATAAGGATCTGATCGTACTCACGCTCTTCAACCCTTGGACTTCCACTTAGTCTTAATTTTATGATCGTATCCAGTTCACAGACTTGTTGTGTTTGTCATTTAAACTTTTATAATTATTTTTTACTACTTTTTATCTTCAAAATGGTCAGATAGGTACAACACTTGTCGGATATAAGTACTGGTTTGAAGAGCTTCCAACGAAAACTTCCTTAAAGAGAAGTAACAATATAGGAGGGGAAAGTATTTTTTTTTTTCGAAAATTTTTCCAACTTTTCATTTTTTTTTTTCAAAAAATTTTCCAAGTTAGTTTTTTCGAAAAATTTTTTAAGTTTCTTTTTTGAAAAATTTCCCGGGTTTTTTATTTAAATTTGCGTTTTTTTCTAAGTACCTACCTACTTTTTTTCCGAATTTTTTTTTAGTGTCAAGGAAGAAATAATGGGCTCTTTTTTAATTTAAATTTTAAGGGATAAAAACAGGATAGAAGAAGAAATTACAAAAATTTGCCCCTTTAAATTAAATTTAAATTTACCAGTGGTTGTTATCCACCAAAAATTTCCATTAGATGTATCATAATGGGCTCTTTGTCCTATGGATGTGCCTCTCGTAATGGGTAGAAGTAAGAAATTTCTCCCTACTAAATAAAAATTAAAATTAAAAGTGGCAATTTTTTTATACCAAAAATTCTTAAAAAATATAAGGAGTAATTGGTGAAAATTTGGTGAAAATCGGACCAGCGGTTCGGACGCAGCGAATTTTTAGAAATTTCAAACAGACATATCTCCGCCATTTTTTCGAAATTCAAAAATCGCCCTCGTTAGTTTCTTGTTCACCGGCTAAAGAAATTTGTGTGAAAATTTGGTGGAAATCGGATGAAAACTGTGGCCGTAAAGTGTTCCGGAAAAAAATGCTACGGCCTCATGCTATGAAGCTAGGGAGCGGAATAGACGGGAATGACGTCACGTTTTCGGTCTCCCCCGCACCGCCCATCAGAAGCTTCTTATCACTATCCAAATTTCAAAAATTCATTAAAAATCTATTTTTGAACGTAGGAAAAAAATTCAAACGGCATATTTTCTATTTTTTTCTGCTCTTTAATTTAATATATTTCAACTTAAATATTTTACTAACGTTAGTTCCTAATTTGAAGAATCATCATCTACATTTTTATGTAAAATGTGTATTAAAGGAAATTTATTTTAAGAACCGTGAAAAACAGGTAATTTTCGAAAAATTTTAGGTGCATTACGTCCTTATTACATCAATGTTATTTTTGTTTTCCAGCCTTGAAAATAATTTGTATAATTAAACAAATTGAAACCGGTCGGCAAAAAAGGAGTTGTTAAAATTTTTTCAACCCCTTTAAAAAAAGTGGAAAGACAACAACATTCGTCAAATTTGAATTTAAATAACATTATAAAATTCAACTTTCTCAAAAGAAAGATACTGTAGTAACCTCGAAAGGCGGTCTCTTGGAACCCCAGGTCATTTAGGACCTACCAGAACCGAAATTTTTACTATTTTTACCGTAAAAAATGTAATTAATAATAAAGAAAATAGACTAAAAAATTACTAATAGGATCACGTTTTCACGATAGCCTTTCCGCTTTAAAATCGTGACTAGAGAAAATTTACTATAACTTAAATTAGGGGTGGTTATAAAGATTAATTGCGAATAAATCGGGATTTTAGGGTAGAAATAGATCTCTATTAAATAGGTTGCTACCAAGAAAGAAGAAAAAAAAAGGAAACCTTTAAAATAAAGAGTTTTTTACAATCTTGATTTTTTTTGGGGTGATAGTAGGAGTGGAAAACGTAAAAAGGACACCCTGTATACCATCAAAGTCCACGATAACGATAGTGATAAGAGGATGAGAGGACTGTATCTAATGAGAGGCCTTAAGGGCACCTCGTAAAAGCGCTTACGTAGAACTTTTCGAATTTTTCCATTGGATGGTGGTTTTGGCTTCGTGATAAAGTCTAAAAAGTTTTGCTGTAACCCAATCTAGAGAAATTAAACATGACGTTATTTATGATCTACCGATAATAGATCTTTTAAGATAGAGTAAAACGAGGTCATTAATTTTCCAGTTTATTCGCCTATTTGTTATTCCCGGTTAGGCGTTTAAATAAGTTTCCGAAGAAACATTGCCCAATTAACGAGGACAAAAATGACAAAAATCCCTACATTTAAATTATAAAAAAAGTGGGTCATAAACAAGTCGAAATTTCATTTGGATGGTGCCCTGAATAGAAAAATAAATTTTATGCTGTTCTTTTGGTAGCGGAGCTGTGATACACGACCTCATGAATTTCAGTGGGGGGTTCGCTAAAAATTCACGGCCAGCAAATCATCGCAGAAAACGGAAAGTTTCAAGAAGGAAAACATAAAATCGTCCAATAACACCCACGAATTCGCATTTCGAGGTTATTCGATTTCCCCGTTATCAGATAATTAGTTGGATCGTCTCACAATGAAGGAGGTATTGAAACGGTGTAACTTATAATTGAGTTTGATTGAAATAAAGGGGCTTCCATTACCGCGACTTGATTAAAACCTATTAATTGCTATTTGAGTTCCACGAAATAAAATACAAACTATTTTTGGGTAGATTTTTTTATTGTGATACCCTCGACGTCTGGTTTTTGGGGAAGGGTCTTCAAGACCCCGTAGGGTCAATTCGTACCGATCTCAACTTTGTCTGTGGTACCGGCCGTCCGTCCGTAGCATTTGTTTCCGAAACACTTTACGGCCACAGTTTTCATCCGATTTTCACCAAATTTTCACAAAAATTTCTTTAGGTGGTGAAGAAGAAACTAACGAGGGCGATTTTTTAAATTTCGAAAAAATGGCGGAGATACGTCTGTTTGAAATTTTAAAAAATTCGCTGCGGCCGAACCTTAGACAATTTTTTATAAAAAAAATTTTAAAAAAAAAACCCGGAAAATTTTTCGAAAAAAAAACTCGGAAAATTTCTTGAAAAAACTTACAAAAATTTCCGAAAAAAAAAGAAAACTTGTAAAAATTTTCAAAAAAAACTTCCCCCTCCATTATACTTCCTCTCCCTTATACTTCCCCCTCCTTTATACTTTCCCTACCTTATACATCCCCTCCGTTATACATTCGTGCCCTTATACTTCCCCTCCGTTATACTTTCCCTGACTTATACTTCCCCCTCCGTTATGCTTCCCCTCCTATATTGTTACATCTTTTTAAGGAAGTTTTCGTTGGAAGCTCTTCAAACCAGTACTTTTTTCAAAATCTACCATTTTCCTCGCCTAGCACAAAGATTTGGGCCTTTTTCCTCCATTTTTTGGTCGTTTGGGCGTTCAGCATTTTTTTTACAGGGTTTTCCTCAAAACAAACAAGCGTTTCATTGGGTCTTCGAGCGTTCAACATTTTTGGACCGTTTTTCTTGATTTTCAGTGATAAAACACCCGTTTTACCGGGTTTTTGGGCATCAAACATTTTCTCCATCGTTTTTTAATACAGGGTTTCCTGAACTTTCTTACGCTTTCTGCCCAAAACCTCCATTTCCGCGGAAAAAAATGTTTAAATAAGACCCATATTTCAAACGAGACCGGATTAACGTGGCGAAGAACGTCCGGACGGAACAAGAGACGTATGAAAATAACTATGGGTCTTTTTGACCCCGTGGTATCAGGGAGCCCCGTGGGGCCAGGGATACCAATTTTTAAACACAATAAGCTTATTTTTTTAAAAAATTTGCTACTTAGAATACGACGGGTCTTTTTGACCCCATGCCGGGAGATCAATGATTGGTTTTCATACTTTTTTTTTCTACATTCATACATACAGTTCTACATACAGTTCATTTGGGGAATGACACTCCACAAAAGGCCAAAAACCCAAGACAAAAGGCCAAAAATTGAAAAATTGTGTTTTTTTCGCCATTTTTTTTTAAGTACAATACTCCAAAGCTTTTAAAATATTGAGGTTAAATACGTTTTCCCCCGTCAACTTACGTTCGACTAATTCACAAAAAGCGGGTTATAAATGGAAAACTAACGAAATTCGAGGGATTCCTTTCTCGAATCACTCATCCCGATGAAAAAGGGAAGCGCGCCGCTTTGATCATTCCGACAAGAAGAACGCGCCCGTCTCTTCCTTTAAAACGTTTTGACAAAACCTCGTAAACGTATTTTAAAAGCCGTCTCAAAGACGCTATTAGTGAATTTTAACAAATTTTAAAACGTCCCTTTTTCTATTTAGATCGCAAAAAGACTTTTTTTTCTCATTTCCATACGTGCGATCCAATATCTCAGTTTCAGATGATAAATGAGCCAAACATATTGAAATCTAGTGACAAATAGAGAAAAAAAAATTTCGCTAAAGCACCCCAGTCAATAAATCGTACTGAATATTAACTTATCCTAATTTATGGCATACTTATGATTAATTTATGACGTTTAATTAAGTTTATGACAGGCTTTAAATTATTCAGTGTCCTCTTACACTTAGTGACATTCTCTTATTCATCCTGGCTTCTAGTTAGACTATTGTTCTTTAAAAGTTAGATAGAAAACCACAGTTTATAAATTGCGGAGGGGCTATATTAATATAATTTTTAAAATCTTATTATTGAGGCTGTGGTCTCAGTTCGTAGAAGGAGAAATCGAGGAAAAACCGCACAGCCTAATATCAAACGGGAAAGGGTAACGTCCCCTGGCTTTATTGAAGTAGAAAAATCCATCCGAGTATTCCACCTAAAAGCTTTTTCTCTTTTTTTCTAAATTTAATACAAAAGAAACTTGTTTACTCCACCAATTTCCAGTCTTCCAATAAACGTTAAAATAATTTTTAAAATATTAATTATTGTTATTATGATTGTACTTGGCTTAGAAATAAAGAAAATGTTTAAATTTTTTGGAAAACCGAATAAGTTTCGAGATATGGCAGTTGAGAGTTAAGGAAAAGAATTCAACAAATTTGTTCTCCGCGTTATAAAATTGTTGTCCTCAAACGAAATACTTTCTGATCCTTTCTCTGAGAGGCTTTGGAATCTTGTCTTGAGAGATATGTAATAAAAACATAATTTCTTTGGAATCTTTCACCCTTAATACTTCATTCCTTAGTGACCAAATGAGAAAAGCGGTTGACCCTAAATAAATTTCCCCAGCGAGGCATGGAAGACCAAATACTAAAAATCATATTTTGATGGTATGGCAGCATACTTTGAGAAAGTTAAAATGGTTTTTTTTTCCACCGAAAATCAGGGGGATAACAGAATTAAATTAAAAATAAAGTCGCAATAAAAATAATGACCTCACGGGAGGCCCAAATGGCAAGTTTATTCTTTTTTATCGTAATTAAAACGCACAAATCGTCTGTTTTGTTTGTTTTTTTTCCGTAGTAAACTCATTCAAACTTCAAAATGCCTAAAAATTGCTCGATTATTTTTATGACCAAATGAAAACTATTGCACCCAGCTGATCAAAAAATGCTGTCAACTTTTCTAGGCCGGCTGCGCCATGAATAGAGGAGCGTGATCAATTCTAAAAGAAGTACGTAGTATTTGAAGAGCTTCCAACGAAAACTTCCTTAAAGGGAAGTAAAAATATAGGAGGGGGAAGCATAACGGAGTGGGAATTATAACGGAGGGGGAAGTATAACGGAGAGGGGAGTATAACGTTGGGGGGAAGTATAACGGAGTGGGAATTATAAAGGAGGGGGAAGTATAAGAGAGGGGAAGTATAACGGAGGGGAAAGTCTAAAGAAGGGGAAGTATAACGGATGAGAAAGTATAACGTAGGGGGAAGTATAACGGAGTGGGAATTATAAAGGAGGGGGAAGTATAACGGAGGGGGAAGTATAATGGAGGGGAATGTTTTCTTTTTTCTTCCGAAAAATTTTTTAAGTATCAACGTAGAAATAATGGGATTTTTGCCCAAGGGAGGTCCCTCTCATAACGGGTGGAAGTATGAAATTTCTCCCTACTAAACGATAATTAATGTAAAAATAGTCGAATTGACCCTCCGGGGTCTGGAAGACCCTTTCCCAAAAACCTGACGTCGAGGGTATCACAATAACTTCTTTAAGGAAGTTAAAAAAATGATAATTTGTAAAAATGATAATTCAATAATTACCAAAAATTCTTAAAAATATAAGGAGTAATTAATGGAAATTTGATGAAAATCGGGCAACGGTTCGGCCGCAGCGAATTTTTTAAAATTTCAAGCAGACATATCTCCGCCATTTTTTCGTAATTCAAAAATCGCCCTCGTTAGTTTCTTCTTCACCGGCTAAAGAAATTTACGTGAAAATTTGGTGAAAATCGGTTGAAAACTGTGGCCGTAAAGTGTTCCGAAAAAAATGCAACAAAGTTGCAAAAGACAAAAGACAAAGTTGAGATCGGTTAGTCGATTTGACCCTCCGGGGTCTGGAAGACCCTTCCCCACTATCCCGACGTGGAGGGTATCACAATAACTTCTTCAAGGAAGCTAAAAAATCCTAATCGCAAAAATTAGCCCTTTTTCCTTAAAAAAAGTGTCGTCTAAAACTGTAAATACATATTAAATTACAAAAGGTATCTACCTAATAAAAACAGGTTTGGAAAAAGACGCCAGCTTCTTTTTTTCTTAAGCTCCAACGCATTAGTTTTTCTCAAAAGGTAACTCACATCTGTTTTATAAAAATCCTTTAGACCCCCCCCCCCAACCTAAAATAGTCCTTTGAACTCTTTTTTTCCTCCTTCCACAAAAAGTTTACGATATAAAAACGTCTAATACTATTTCTGCTCCAAACACTAATTTTTTCTTTACGTATTTTGTAAATGTAGGGAAAAAATAATGTGTTTCCTCGTTCAATTCAACTTGAGAGTGAATTGTCTGGAATGGCCACCAGATTGATTGCGGTTGATTGAAACTTGATTAGTTGATTCTGCACCCGTGGACTGTCAACATAATACTACTCACATTCATCCTTAAGTAGAAAACAAATATAAATAATAATTAACTTTCATTAAAAAAAATTCGTTTAAAACAAAAATGCACAAAGGATGATTTTAATATCAAAAAACCAATAAGGAAGGAAACAAGATGCGTTTTTTATCAGCATCATGTATCAGCCCTCTTTGTCCAAGCTACCCTTTCGCTTTAAAAATATGGTTGAGCCTTCTAATCTATTCTTCCTTTTATCTTTTTACTGTGACCATATTCACATAGGGCCTTTATGCATACGAAGGAGGAAACAAGTTTCCTTAAACAAGTTACCATGGTTCCCCAAGAGATAGAGCCACTCACCTCACTATTTGTTATAGGTAGATTAGGTATATGACAAGTTGCTAATTACTATTTTTACATTAATTTTTAGCATTTCAAGTTTTTTTTTAATTAAAAGAATATTTGAATTTTATGGTGTAAAATGAGACGATTTATTTTGAACATTTTGTTTTGAATGTTTCTCGGGAAAAATTGAGCGTTTTAATTACGGATGAAAATAAATCCACCTTTTTGACTGAATTGCTGTAGGGTCTTTATTTTATTAAACATCTGTTGATAAAATAATTTTTTTAAGTACGAGCTGAAAGTTAAGACCTTATGTTTCCCAAATTAAAGAAGGGGATCACAAAAATACCCAAGAAGCTTCTCTTTTTTATTATCCCTTCTTTATCATCCTTTCTTATTTTTACGAACAATAAATCATGGATGCGAAATTAACTCTAATCCGAACATAAGACAGCTTTTAGCTTATATTTGACGCGCCATTAAAGGGGAAAGCGTCCAGCGATAACATCTTAAAACTATCTCAAAAGAGAGTTGTTGTGATAACCCTTCATAGATGATTTAGGTCTCCTAGGTGGGGTCAATTTTACTAATTCAAATTTCAATTATTGGCTATTGTTAGCTATTTTGGAGGGACAATTGTTGTTATTAATCTTGTTTTAATGAAAAATCACAGGAAATCGACAAAGTGGGGAGGGAGAGACGAAGAAAGGATCAGGTCTTGACGTTTGATAAGAAGATAATGGGGTGAACGTAAAAAATAGGCTTTGATTTCCTTTTACAAAAGGACTCCTTATTTATAGAATCATCAATTTCCTTCGTATGTCTGAAAGTGAAAGAAGAAAAAGAATTTTCTCATTGTTAGTAATCTATCCTTATTTTTTTTGCAAAATATCCTTAAAAAATAAAACAAAAAAAATCTTTTTTGTTCAGATCGTTAGATAATTTTTCGAGTTCTATCAATCCTAATTTTTTTTTTTTTTTTTTCGTAATATTAATTAGTTTTTGAAGTACGACAACATCATAAAGAATTTGGAATTCAATCCATGGTACGTACGATAAGGGTCAGGCTGAGCTCCAAAGTCGCTGTTAACGCATAGGAGTTCAGATGGACACTGAAACTCCCCGAGGGAGGGCTTCTGAAGCCGCCTCCAAATACGCCGCCGCGCACCCCAACGTCCACGTCTCTTCGGATCATCTACGAAAATTCTTCCCGGAAGTATTTCGGCTTTTAATCAAAAATTTAGACACTAATCGTTCTTAAATTTTTTCATCAAAAATACAAATTTCAATTAAATTTTAAATTTTTTTGAAACTCTTTCAGACCCCGTCAAATAGAAGCGTTTTCATTAAAAATCTCGATTTTCAAAAGGGTTCTTTTAAAAGCAGAACTTTATTTTTTGTATTTTTCTTAAATGTGGGTTTTCTGCCATACTTAAAGTCAAGAGGGAACCAAACATTGCGTTGAGTTTTTTCCCTATAAAAACCCCTTTGGAAGACCCTCGAGGAAATGATAAACCAACAAAATATACGTTTCTGGCGACGCCCACGCAAAAAAAAATGTCCTGGAAACAACGACGAAAACTAAAAACATTCATCATGACAAAAAGATTTTTAAAAAAGAAATTTTAAAAGGAAAAATGTCAGACCCAACAATTTCTAACGAGATAAAATTGAAAATCAACCTAAAAGAATCAACGAATCAAGGAAAATCGAAAAGCCTGTTGTAAGCATTTTGGCAGAACTTAATTTCGGGAGGGGACCAAACTGACCATCCGCTAATCCGCAATCCCAAGGCCCTTTTTTGGGTAATAGAAATGGTAAACCAAAACACAACTTAACCATTTCCCTAAAATTGTTTCCTGGCGATAGTCATTAGTCAAGCCAAGTTTTAAGTAACTGAATAATCTTATTTTGAAATGTGTATTCATAACTATTTTGGTATTTTGGTTAATTGCAATAAGCATTCAAAATCGATAAAGTTAATATCCTAGTATATTTACACATTGGCCGAATTTACATATCAACTATTTCCACAAGTTGGCCGAATTTACAAAAACACCCGTTCCAAAAGTTGGCCGAATTTACAAAAACACCCGTTCCACAAGTTGGCCGAATTTACAAAAACACCCGTTCCACAAGTTGGCCGAATTTACAAAAACACCCGTTCCACAAGTTGGCCGAATTTACAAAAACACCCGTTCCACAAGTTGGCCGAATTTACATGTCTGTCCAGATAAAGTCATTAAATTGGCCGAATATACAATCGCCCAATAGCGCGATAGATCGTTCATTTTTCTAAGTGTTCCTTTTTTTCATGTTTTATGGGAGATCATACCCCTAGAACATATTGTTTCAAATACAACAGTAAAATTAGTTTCCCAAATTTGAGCACGAAAAACCACCGCAAAATTTTTTTTAAAATCTCTCTCTCGTCATTTTGAAAATACCTACGCGGTCCTGGAAACAGTTTTTCCGAAAAAATCCTTTGGAAAATATAAAACTTAATTTTTGAACAAAACATTTATTTTTTTAAACTGCTAGTCATTTTGTAGGTGTTGCGAGCTCTTTTCAAAAATATATTATAAAAGAAAATCCGATTAATAGTTTTGTGGTAATCCTTTAAGACCCGGGCGCGTAGAAAGAGTGAAAGTTCGTCCAAAAAATCCCATTTTGGTAGGAAAAAAAATTGATTCCTTTTTTAGTAGTTGTTATAACATTAACCTTATCTTGTGACAAAATCCTCGTTGAGTAAGCTTTGGAGGAATGAGCCCCGGCACAGAATTATATTCGTCAGCAATGGTAGACTTAAAGAGAAGCGATTATTTCCTCCCTTCTCGCTTCATGCCGGAGCCCTTTCAAAGGGTTAAACGTACGTTTTAAGAACAAAAGAGCCCTGTTTCCACTTGTAACAAGTTCTATTTTGACAGCGATAGACGTAAATAGAATAGAGCTTAAACAACCTAAACCAAACAATTACAAACTGAAGGTGGAAAAGACTTGAGCGAATTTTTTAAAACGAAAAGCCAACTTTTTAATCATTCTATTTCAGTTGGGAAAAAAAATTACTGTTGAATTCGCTGGAAAAAATAATATTGAAAAATAAGTTTATGGGGAGGAAAAGGTGGCGGATGACATTTCTTACAAAATAAAAATCCATCACGAATCAGGAAGGCGTGTAATTGTGTTTGTGTGTGGTAAGGGAAGGGGACAGGGCGAAAAAAAATTTTTAAGACGTCTGATAAAACATGAAAAATATTTTGCTTTTATTAAGATAAAAATAAGAAGTAAACTTTTCTAATCCTATTTTTTTATAATCCATCTAAAATCCGCAAAATGAGAAAACAAAAACGAAATAACCGCAAACTTAAAAGCAAAAAAAAAATTTAATCTTCGCAAGTTCCTCATTTTTGGGAAAGACCTTTTACACCGGATTTACCGGCGTTTTTATCTGGTACGATGGCTCCAAAATGCCATCTGGCACTGGGGCAGGGGTGTACGGACCAAAGCATCACGCTGAAATGACTATCTGCCTAGTATGCCACCGTTTTCAGGCGGAAACAATAGCCATTGAACACTGTGCTAAGGAAATACGCAGATTGGGGTTAACAAATAAGAAAATAGCAATCTGCTCTGATAGCCAGGACGCACTAAAAGCGTTATCTGCCCCGGAAAACGGTGGTGATGTGGAATTGTTTAGAGGCCCTGAGGGAAATACGGATACGTCGGCTGATACGCCGACAACTCGTCGGCTATCGTCTTGCTGTCACGTCCTCTGTTATTTCGAGGGTCTAGCACGGCTGAGGTTCATGGACATAGGGGAAGAAAACCCAGCGCACTGAACTACTCAAGGAGACCCCTGTCCAGCCTCTGGAGGCTAATCAGGAGCCTGGGGCTTGACGGGGAGCTCTGATCTGGAAACAAGGGCGCACAATAGACCCATTTGGGGTCGGAGTGTACAAGGCCCTAGCTACTTAATCTTAATTATGGTGGGTCTGCTGACCGGTCAATGTAGACTCCGTAAGCACCTTCAAAGGTTGGGAGTGACAGAGGACAGCACCTGCCGCTTCTGTTTGGAGGAGGAGGCAGAGCACGTCCTCTGTTATTTCGAGGGTCGTGCTAGACCCTGAGGTTCATGGGCATAGGGGAAGAAAAACCCAGCGCATTGAACTACACAAGGAGACCCCTGTCCTCTGGAGGCTAATCAAGAGCCTGGGGCTTGACGGGGAGCTCTGATCCGAAAACAAAGGAGCACAATAGGGGTCGGAGTGCACCAGGCCTTAAAAAACCTTATCTACGGGCGTTTTCCGAGTTAGCTACTAGAAGGGGCCTGGGGCCTGGCTATATTTCGCTCCCACCCTCCCTTAGGTTTATTTATCCGAATGGCCAAAATTAAAATGGTCTTTTATTCGCTCTGTTAACAGGGATCGAAACCGTCGCTGATTTATCGCCCTCTGGTTTTATCTGTCATTAATTTACCAATGATAAATCTCTCCACCCTCTGGAACAATACGATGCCAACCCCTTCCGCGCCAGAAGATTCATGGCCGCCTGTTTTCCTTTTTAAAAGGCCTGGGAAGTGGGCATCCTCTGCCTATATCTCTCATTTTAAAATATATGGCTCATAGGAAGAAGAAAGGGGAAATCCGAGCATGAGGACGCGAGAAAAGAGCGAGAGCCACCAGAAAATCAAATCTATCCTTTTTCCTGGTACCTCACAGGTGCTTGGAGGCATTCATTTTCTGCTATTGACCCCATAGAATTGCTCAAAACCACCTCGCATTTTAGAAAGGTTGGCAACACTGATGAAAACTTTATGGATAACCTTCATTTATAATGTAAATAAGATGATCAAACTTGACTTATCATGACGTTATCTTGTTTTTTCAAAATAATTTAAATATTTTATATTGAAATAAAGGTTATTTGTTTTTGATAACGATGGTCATAACCGATAACAATATTGTCCTTATAAAATGTTAATATCTCGTCATTTGATCAGAAAAATAGCAAAAATGTCGACTTACCAGAATCTAGGAGGTGTGTATTCATTTTTTCTTAAATTATTTCATAGTTTTTTAGATATGAGGACGAAATATCTTGATAACAAGCAGGCCTTTCATGAGAGCGATCTTGTGAGCGAAGATCCTGTCAAGCAGTTTGAAAATTGGTTTCTTCAAGTGAAAGACTGCAAGCAGATCTTGGAGCCGAATGCTATGTGTTTGGCTACATGCACAAAGTAAGATGTTTAACCAGGATATGATTTAATTTTTTTTTTAGATCAGGGATCCCTTCGGCAAGGTACGTTTTATTGAAAGGCTACGGGGAGCAAGGGTTTTCCTTTTACACCAATAAAGGGAGCCGAAAAGGTCAAGAATTGGTATGAAATATGCATTATAAGTACCTAAAATGTAATTCTAGTCAGAAAATCCTCATGCGGCTCTTGTTTTCTACTGGGAGCCTTTCAACCGTTCTGTCCGAATTGAAGGCCCCGTAGTCGAAACATCCGATGAAGTTTCCTCTTCATATTTCAAAAGACGACCATATGCGAGTCAAATCGGAGCCGCTGCAAGTGAACAAAGTATGAAAATCGCTTCAAGAGATGACCTCGTCGCAAAAGCCAAAGAGCTTGAAATTAAGTAAGAAATAATTAATTTCAAACAATAATTGTCTTTTAGATATCCAGAGGTTGTAGAAAGGCCAGTAACTGGGGTGGATATACAGTAGTTCCCAGAAAAATTGAATTTTGGCAAGGACAAAGCGATCGTCTACATGATAGGATCGTCTTTGAAAGAAATGACGAGAACTCGCCATGGGCAAGATATCGTCTCCAGCCTTGAAGACTTTAATTTGATTTCAAAACTAAAAAAACGTTTTATTTATATCCTAACAGTTTTTTGATGTAAGATAAAAAGTGTAAAAATACAAGAAAAAAAATAGGCACGAACTTTTTATGAACTACACATTAAACAATCATCTTTTCTATCCAAGGAGCAGAACTCGCCATGGGCAAGATATCGTCTCCAGCCTTGAAGACTTTAATTTGATTTCAAAACTAAAAATACGTTTTATTTATATCCTAACAGTTTTTTTATGTAAGATAAAAAGTGTAAAGCTACAAGAAAAAAAATAAGGCACGAACTTTTTATGAACCACACATTAAACAATCATCTTTTCTATCCAAGGAGCAGGTGAGGGCTTCCATATTTCGCCTGGTGTCTTCAACGCTGATGGTCTTTTTCTCTTCGATTGGTTTCGAATTGTCGACAGTAAACTTAATGGCATTCGCCGCTGGTTTCGTTCTTAAGTAGTATTCCTGTTTTCAACCCCTGCAAAAAAAGTTGGATTAATAACCAGCGCTCACCAAACCACAGAAAGCGACGAGTGATGCAATCATCACGTGTTCATTTCTTCCCCAACAGATGGCCAGTTTTTGCATGTCGCTAGCGCCACGCGAAGTGAAGGTATTAAATATCTTAGAGAGGCTTCTCGCTGGCGCCATTGGGCAACTAAAGTCTCCTGCGGTCTCCAAGCGAAATGCGCGCATGGCAACTATGGTCGCCTGCGGTCTCCAAGCGAAACACGCGCGTGGCAGCTATGGTCGCCTGCGGTCTCGGAAGGGTTAAACCAAATACTAATGTTTAAGCGGACGCCACACCACATAGCATCGTTTATTTCTGTTTCTCCTGATTGCAGCAAATCAAAAAGTGCTCCTCAATCTATCTTCCGGTGAGGAGGAGATCCCTCCCCTGCTGCTGAGGCGACTCGTTGGATACCGCGTGGTGAAAAGAATTGACTTTCTTCTTGCGGGCGATGCCAACGCACATCACACCGTGTGGGGAAGTACAGATGTCAACGTTCAAGGTGAGTCTCTTCTTGATTATCTGTTAACGACCAAATTGACTTTCTTAATCGTGGGACGGAGCCTACCTTCGTCACGTCGGTACGAAGGGAGGTTCTAGACCTAACCCTTGCGAGCAGGAATCTTGCAAGGAAGATTAAGGGTTGGCATGTGACCAGGCTATGTCGGATCATCGTCAGATCAGGTTCGACATAGAGGCAAACCTGAGAGAAATAGAATCATGCAGGCACCCAAAAAACACCAATTGGGATCTCTTTAAAGGACTACTTAGCGTGGGACTTGAGGGGGTAAACTATTCCATCTCTAATACTGATGATCTGGACTATGCGGCTTCGCAGTTGAACCAGGCCATCAGGACGGCATTTCATGACAGCTGTCCTGTTAAAACCAGAGGGAACAATAAAATTCGCTCAGGTGGAACAGGGAGCTGGACTTGCTGAGAGAGAGGACTAGGAAAGCCTTTAACAAGGCAAAAAGGGACGGCTCTTGGAGGGATTACAAAGACCTCCAATCCGTCTACAATAAAGCCATTAAAAAGGCTAAAAATGACTCCTGGAGGAAATTCTGTGACGAAATGGCGGACCTTACGGTCGCCAGTCGGATGCAGAAGATTATGAGAAGAGGGCACTCCAACCCAATGGGCCTTTTAACTAAGACCAATGGGGGCTATGCCGAAAACGCCAGGGAGACCCTCAAAATTCTTCTGGAGGAACACTTCGGCAATTCTGAGCCAATAGGCTCGGAAGGTGAAGCAGAGGCACCACCTCTGAATCCTACCACTCAGAGAGACAGGAGTCTAGCCTACAGTCTCTCTGGTAGGATTTTACTCCGAACAGGGTCACTTGGGCGGTCAATTCATTCCAACCATTTAAGACCCCAGGAGGGGACGGAATTGGCCCGGCCCTTCTTCAGAAGGGACTAGGCCAAATTCTGCCCTATCTAATTCAGCTATGTAGATATAGCTATACTCTTGGATACATACCTCTTTCGTGGAGGGAGACCAATGTAGTATTCATTCCGAAGGGCGGGGGAAGGGGGGATGCGCACCCCAAATCGTACCGACCCATCAGTCTATCATCTTTCCAGCTTAAGGCTATGGAAAAGGTAATAGGTCTGCACATAAGGCAGGAACACCTGGTCAATCTCCCTCTCAGCCCATACCAGTATGCCTACCAGAAGGGGAAGTCCACTGACAGTGCTCTGACCCAACTGGTGGGGAGGCTGGAAAAGGCGATTGAGAACAAGGAGATAGCAGTGGCGTGCTTCATGGATATAGAGGGAGCTTTCAATAGCACTACCTTTGAATCGATGAGGAATGCTGCTCTAAACAGAGGTATCGAACCCTCAACAGTCAACTGGATTGACTCAATGTTATCCAGTAGGGTCGTCACCCTGCGAATCGGGGACGAAATCTCAATGATTAGACCTAGGAGGGGCTGCCCTCAAGGAGGAGTACTGTCCCCTCTGCTATGGCTACTGTTGTAGACGACCTTCTGAATACCCTTAACACACTGGGGTACGAATCATACGGGTATGCAGACGACCTGGTGATCGTCATAAGAGGCAAGTTTGACAGCACCATCTCGGAGCTCTTGCAAAGTGCCTTAAACAGGGTGCAGCAGTGGTGTGTTGAGAAGGAGCTGAAAATAAATCCTTCCAAAACATCCATTGTACCCTTCACTCGAAAACGGAAGTATACAATTACTCCACCGACGGTTTTCGGGGAAGTAGTCGGGGAGGCTAAGTATCTGGGAGTGATTCTCGACCAGAAACTTACGTGGAACCCTCACTTGGAAAAGACCCTGAAAAAAGCCACGAAGGTTATGTGGGTCTGCAACAGATTTGTTGGGAGGAACTGGGGGCTCCAACCCAAACTTGCACTTTGGTCGTACACTGCCATAGTAAGGCCTATGATTACATATGCCGCCGTGGCGTGGTGGCCGAAGGTCAAGGAGGCCAAAGCCCAGAAAGTCCTTACCAAACTCCAAAGGTTAGCTTGCCTATCCGTAACCGGAGCTATGCGAACCTGTCCAACCCTGGCCATGGAGAGGGTCTTAAATTTGCCGCCACTTCACTCCTTTGTGATGAAGGTGGCTGCTGACACTGCTCTGAGGCTGGGAGACAGGGGGCTGGCTATCGGGACCAGGATGGGCAGGATACTGGAGGAGGTGGCCATTTCAGACATGGCAAAGACGGTCCAAGATGTTCAGATTTCCACTCTGGACTTCGACAGACCGTACAGATCGGTGATACACACCAGGGAGTACTGGAAGGCCAATCGACCTTCCTGCCCCTCAGGCACACTTCAGTGGTACACGGATGGTTCAAGGATGGGTGGGGGGACCGGTGCCGGGGTAAAAGGCCCTAACTTTGCCTTCTCTGGCGCCATGGGACCCACACCAACGGTCTTTCAAGCAGAAGTGTACACCATTGAGGTTTGCGCTCTCGAAAATATCCGAGGGGTACCAAGGGAGCCAACATAGTAATATGTTCGGACAGTCAGGCGGCCATACAGGCCGTCACAGCCTTTGAGGTCAACTCAAAGCTGGTTGGTAGCTGTATCCGTAATCTTAAAATTCTTGGCGCACATAACAGAGTCACTCTGATGTGGGTGCCAGGACACAAGGGGATTGAGAGAAACGAAGCGGCTGATCAATTGGCCAAAAAGGTTCGCTCACTCCCCTATTAGGACCCTTCCCCTTTTGTGGGCTTACGAAAGACCAGATAAAAGGGGAAACAAAAAAGTGGGTTGAACTTCGGTTCCAAGAACAGTGGAGGGAGTCTAGAGGCTTGCGACAAGCGAAAAGACTCATTGACTCCTTCCTTCTAAGAGTCTCACAAACTCTATCTCTGAACCGTAAGGACCTGAGGCTCCTGACTGGTATCCTGACTGGGCACCACCCGGTTCGGTACCACTTAAGGAACATGGGGATAGTTACAGAGGATAGGTGCAAACTCTGTGACGAAGGTTCAGAGACAACGGAGCACCTCTTGAGTGAGTGCGAAGCACTTGCAAGGAGGCGGTTTACAATGTTTGGGAAACCCCTTCTTACTCTGGCGGACATACAGGAATCTGCCTTCTGGAAACTGATGGAATTTTTGAGAATTCTACCGGTTTCCAGAATTAGCCCCTAGAAATGAGGCGGCACAATAGAGCCTTAAGGCTTTAAGTGCTAGGGAACCTTAGGGGAACCTCCTCGTGGGCAAAAAAAAAAAGGAAAAAAAATGTTTAAGTGGACGCCATACCACATAGCATCGTTTATTTCTGTTTCTCCTGATTGCAGCAAATCAAAAAGAAAAATTTTCAAAAAACCAAGTTTTCTCCCTGAAGGAAAACTTAAAGAAAACGCCGCCAAAGTGGTATAACGGACCGTTAACAACATAAAAAATAAAGAAAAAGTAATTACGAGTTTCCAGGCATAAAAGTGCATAGAAGTCAATTTCCCATAGTTAGGTTCCGCAATATGAATATTCAAAGACTGCGATTGGTCAATAAACGCACCACGATCGGCGGCCATTTTAAGCACAACTTTTTGAGAAATTTCCCAAACAGTTTTATAAACAGCTTTCAATTCGTCAGGAATTTGTTTGATATCCTAAAAAAATTGAAAACAACGACAATCTATGAATCTGAACAAACCTGAACTGATCCACTGCTTTTGATGAGCTCATTTTTCATTTCGTCATTCCACAATTTTAAATCGACCAAATCTCTTAGTAAATGGTGATTGACAACCTGGAAATAAATTAAAAAAGAGTTACAAAAACAGAAAAACTAACCTGAAATTCGCCAGAAAGAACTCTTCTTGAGTAAATATTGGTGGTGTAGGGCTCGAAAGATTCGTTGTTGCCTAAAATCTGCGCTGTGGACGCCGTCGGCATTGGAGCGAGTAAAAGCGAATTCCTGACTCCATGCGTAGCGATTTTCTTCTTCAAATCTGCCCAGTTCCAAAGAGAAGTTGGCGTAACTCCCCACATATCATACTGCAGAATTCCTTTGCTGACTGGTGAACCTTCATATGTCTCATACGGTCCTAACTTCTCCGCCAATTCACAGCTCGCTTCAAGTGCGCCGTAGTAGATCGTTTCGAAAATCTGCTGGTTCAATTTCTGCGCTTTTTCGCTTTCAAATGGATATCTCATGAGGATAAAAGCGTCAGCTAATCCTTGAACGCCAATTCCAATCGGACGATGTCTCATATTTGATCGTCTCGCCTTAAAAAAAGAATTATATTTAAATCTACAAAATAAAAACTTACTTCAGGAACAGGGTAGTAATTAACATCGATAATTTTGTTTAGGTTTTTGGTCGCTATTTTAGTGACTTCTTTGAGCTTATTGAAATCGTATGTTTTGTCAGAAGTGACAAATTTGTTGAGAGCGATGGAGGCCAAATTACAGACGGCGATTTCATCGGGGGAAGTGTATTCGATGATTTCTGTGCAGAGGTTGCTGCATTTGATGGTGCCGAGGTTTTGCTGGTTGGATTTTCTGTTGCAGGCATCTTTATAAAGCATATATGGAGTTCCTGTTTCAACTTGAGAATCCAAAATCGCATTCCATAATGATCTTGCTTCAACCTGCTTGATGAAACGACCTTCTTGCTCATATTTGGTGTAGAGATCTTCGAATTCTTGTCCCCAACAATCAGACAAACCAGGACTTTGGTGAGGGCACATAAGACTCCACATTTTATTCTTCTCTACTCTTTCCATAAACAAATCGCAAATCCAAAGAGCATAGAAAAGATCTCTGGCACGAACTTCTTCTTTGCCTGTGTTCTTTCTGAGGTCGAGGAACTCGAAAATATCCGCATGCCATGGCTCTAAATATGGCGAAAGCGCCAGGCCTTTTGTTGCCGCCCTGATCGACGTAGCGAGCTGTATTATTGTAGACACGCAGCATCGGTACGAGACCATTAGAACACCATTGGTGCCAGCAATAAAAGTACCTTTCGCTCTAATACAATGAACATGAATACCAATACCTCCAGCAGTTTTAGAAATTAAGGCAGACTGCTTTAATGTATCGTAGATGCCTTCAATACTATCATCTTGCATCGCAAGCAAAAAGCAACTTGACAACTGCGGCCTAGGAGTCGCAGCATTAAAAAGAGTCGGAGACGCATGCGTAAAGAATCCTTCAGAAAGAAGATTATACGTTTCAATCGCCGCATCAATATCTTCTCCATGAATACCAACCGCAACTCTCATCAACATATGCTGAGGACGTTCCACAATTTTTTATGGA
Organism: Orius insidiosus; assembly: GCA_014119065.1. Taxonomy (NCBI): domain Eukaryota; kingdom Metazoa; phylum Arthropoda; class Insecta; order Hemiptera; family Anthocoridae; genus Orius; species Orius insidiosus. The sequence continues at coordinate 214,364 of JACGAQ010000229.1, forward strand.
TACGAAGTAAATACGATCTTTCCAACGTCTACAAAACAATTAAAGACAAATTAAGCCAATAGAATCTTACTTTAAATCCAAAATAGTTGTAGTTGAAATCTCTATCATAAATGATAGCAGAATTCAACTTTTCAGCGTTTTCCATAACTATTTTATGGTGAGTGTCCGAAATGAGCGCCATAGGTTCACCTGTGATTTCTCTGGTTGTCGTATACAAATCATGAATAACATCTATGGAAAAGTACATAAAATTATAATTTTAAAGGATTATAGTACCGCTGAATGATTTTTTGGTCTGTTTGTGCAAATTGGAAACAGCGATGCGAGCTGCAAGAAGGGCATAGTCAGGATGCTTGGTCGTCATCGTCGCAGCAGTTTCTGCAGCCAAATTGTCCAATTCGACTGTCGTCACTCCGGAATATAATCCAGCGATTACCTTCATCGTAATCTCCACCTTTCATCAATAAAATTAACTGATTTGGAGATATCGATTTACTTACTGGATCAACATAATCCATGTTTAAGCCATAACAGAGTTTTTGAATTCTTGATGTTATTTTGTCGAAATGAACAGGCTCTTTGATACCTTCTGAAATGATGAAAAGCGTGAGGGTTAAGAATATTATAAAGGATTCCCTTACTTTTGATGACGAAAAGGCGGCTTTTGAATTCCTCTTTGTCTTTTTTGTCTCCAGAACCCATTTTGTACACGAGGAAGCGTCTACTTCAAATAGTCAATTGGTTACCCAAGTTGATGAATCCCAATGGCAGATGGGAACTACGCGGCAAAACTCAACGGAAGTAAGAAATTAGCTTTTAACAATTGAGCGTTGATGTCCTTCGTCCGACTTTTTGCAGTTAGCAGGTGTTTTCTTACCCTCTTCTGACTTTTGGCGGGCTAACGGGCGAATACGGAAGCGGAAGGGAACAAAGATAACTTGTTAACCCACAGTTTGTGACCCTTTCGGTGGCTTTGAGCGCGAAAAGCGAATGGACCTATTAAAAAGTACTGGTCTGGAGCTGGCCCCGACGGGAACTTCCTTAAAGAGAAGTATCTATAGGAAGGGGAAGTATATGGGAGGAGAAGTATAACGGAGTGGGAAGTATAACGGAGTAAGAAGTATAATATGGGGGGAAGTATAACGGAGGGGGAAGTATAACGGAGTAAGAAGTATAATATGGGAGGGGAAGTATAACGGAGGGGGAAGTATAACGGAGGCGAAAGTATAAGGAAGGGGAAAGTATAACAGAGGGTGAAGTATAATGGAGGGGGAAGTATAAGGGAACGAAAGTATAAAGGAAGGGGATGTAGTAGGGAGGGAAAGTATAAAGGAGAATTTTCCAAGTTAGTTTTTTCGAAAAATATTTCGGGCTTTTTTTTTTTTTTTTTTTTCGAAAAATTTTTTAAGTTCTTTTTTTGAAAAATGTTCTAAGTTTTTATTGTCCGAAAAAAAATTTTTTTTTTTTTCAAAAAATTTTCAATGTTTTTTCGAAAAATTTTCCGGGTTTTCCTTTTTTTCCATTTTTTTTTTTTTCGAAAAATTTTCTAAGTTCTTTTTTTCGAAAAATTTTCCGGGTTTTCTTTCTTTTCTTTTCTTTTTTTTTTTTTTGAAAAATTTTCTAAGTTCTTTTTTTCGAAAAATTTCTAAGTGTCAAGGTAGAAATAATGGGCTCTTTGGCCTAGGGATGTGCCTCTCGTAAAGGGTAGAAGTACGAAATTTCTCCCTACTAATAAAAATAGTAATTAAAAAGTGGCAATTTTTTTGCACCAAAAATTCTTAAAAAAGATAAGGAGTAATTGGTGAAAATTTGGGTGAAAATCGGATTAACGGTTCGGCCGCAGCGAATTTTTTAAAATTTCAAACAGACATATCTCCGCCATTTTTTCGAAATTCAAAAATCCCCCTCGTTACATTCTTCTTCACCGGCTAAAGAAATTTGTGTAAAAATTTGGTGAAAATCGGATGAAAACTGTGGCCGTAAAGTGTTCCGGAAAAAAATGCTACGGACGGCCGGACGGCCGGCCGGCCGGCCGGCACCACAGACAAAGTTGAGATCGGTAAAGATCAATATTCGATTTGACCCTCCGGGGTCTGGAAGACCCTTCCCCAAAAACCCGACGTCGAGGGTATCGCAATAACTTCTTTAAGGAAGTTAAAAAGGGTTTTTTTTTTCAAAACATTTTCCGAGTTTTTTTTTTAAATTTGCGCTTTTTTTTCTGAAAAATTTTAAGTTCTTTTTTTTCGAAAATTTTTTAACTATCAAGGTAGAAATAATGGGATTTTGCCCTCGGGAGGTCGCTCTCATTAGGGGTGGAAATATGGAAATTCTCCCTACTAAAATGATAATTAATGTTGAAAAAATGATAATTTTTTGGTGAAAAAAAAATTGGTATAGAGGGACCATTTTTCGCTAATGTTACGCTACTCGTATGCATCGGTGTATATATACCAAACCTGGATAGCTCGTCGAGTTCAGAAATTGATGCGAGTGGGAGGGGCCTCTGACTACATCGCCGCGCATACAGCGAAGATATTTACTCAAGCGTTGGCATTATGAACTAGTTGCTAGGCAACTATCCAACTCCCGCGTTTTGTTAGTCCCTTAAACGTCATTTTAGTAGTTTGATAATTGGACACCAGTTGCGCATACAAGGCCAGCGATGTAATTTCCTTACTTCGCATGCGCGGATTGCCGGTTACACTTTTGAACCAGAGAATGGGCCCGACGAGCTATCCAGGTTTAGTATATACATCGATGATGAATTTCGACCTAGCGAAGTTTCTCCGCGTTTACGAAACGGATGACGGAGCGAACTTCACAACCGGCGGGACTCGGCACCGGGACGTCCATTTTTCTGTGATAAGCTTTTTTCTAAATTCGAAATCTTCAGATAGCTGAAATAATATTTAATACAAGTTTTTAAAAAAAAATTTTTTTACTTCATGGTTTTTCCCTGCTTTGATAAGGTCAAGGTCGAAGAAAAATTTCATAACGGCTGCGTTAGCATCTCGTTGATCAAGCGCTATGCACATTAAAGCACATTGAATGATTGGATTGATTGTCTGCGAAGTTAAAAATGGAATCGGTGCCCTCTGTAAGAATCTACAAAAAAAAAAATTTGTAGTTTTTTTGGCTATTATCCTGGTATAAGTTATACGTTTAGGTGTGTTTATGGATAATCCAGGAAGTAAATTTCAATAAATTTTTATTTCATACCATAATCGCCTACTAGTTTCGAAAGATTTCTCTTTCCTCTTCCGGGCTATATTTCATTTTTCGTTGATGAATAAAAGGTTAAATTCGTCTATGTAGAGTAACATTTTTGTTTTTAACATTGTCGGCGAAATCTAGCTGTATCGAAACAGGTAAGGAAAATCGCAAAATAGCGTCTTGTACTGGAACAGAAGCGACCACAAGTGGTGCAATCTTTTGAAAATCAATTTAATCGGTTTTATGAGCTTTCAACCTGTATGTTGAAGAAACTTATGTTAATAATATGTTTCAATTTATGTTTTTATTAAATCAATAGGTTTAAAAAAGGAAAAATGGTTTTTTTCTTTTACCTTATTTTGTTTTTTGGCAATATTTTGCTTTGACGAATTTTCTTTATAAAAGATTTAAAAAAATAAAAATAAATAAATAAATAAAATATACGATTTTCACTTAAAAAATATAAAATGTTTAAAAAAACGTTAGGGAAGGAAATGGAGGGAAAAGGTAAATATAAAAAAACCTTCTTCTTTCGATTTTCTATTAACTGTGATAATTTATTAGTATTTCAATTTTTAAAAGCTTTAACGTTTTTTAAACATTTTATATTTTTAAGTGAAAATCGTATATTTTATTTATTTATTTTTATTTTTTAAATCTTTTATAAAGAAAATTCGTCAAAGCAAAATATTGCCAAAAAACAAAATAAGGTAAAAGAAAAAACCATTTTTCCATTTTTTTAAACCTATTGATTTAATAAAAACATAAATTGAAACATATTATTAACATAAGTTTCTTCAACATACAGGTTGAAAGCTCATAAAACCGATTAAATTGATTTTCAAAAGATTGCACCACTTGTGGTGGCTTCTGTTCCAGTACAAGACGTTTTTTTTTTTTGCGATTTTCCTTACCTGTTTCGATACAGCTAAGATTTCGCCGACAATGTTAAAAACAAAAATGTTACTCTACATAGAACGAATTTAACCTTTTATTCATCAACGAAAAATGAAATATGTAAGTAATTAAATCAAAAATTGTATTCTTGTTCTTACCTTGATCTGTATTGTCCTGTAGAGCCCGGAAGAGGAAAGAAAAATCTTTCGAAACTAGTAGGCGATTATGAAATAAAAATTTATTGAAATTACTTCCTGGATTATCCATAAACACACCTAAACGTAAAATTTTTTTTTACTTATGGTTTTTCCCTGCTTGATAAGGTCAAGGTCGAAGAAAAATTTCATAACGGCTGCGTTAGCATCTCGTTGATCAAGCGCTATGCACATTAAAGCACATTGAATGATTGGATTGATTGTCTGCGAAGTTAAAAATGGAATCGGTGCCCTCTGTAAGAATCTACAAAAAAAAATGTTTACTGGGTAAAATCTGACAATCTTGGATCCGTCGGGGAGTTATGATATTTCTAAAGATACCGTCAAACGTCTATGAATTTCGACCTGGCGAAGTTTCTCCACGTTTAGAAAAACGGATGACGGAGCGAACTTCACAACCGGCGGGACTCGGCACCGGGACGTCCATCGCGAACGGCTCCCGTAGCAACATGGATAAGATAGACTATAGAGAGATGAGACCAGTTGCGATGTGGAGGGAGTTGTCACCTTGGCGCTGGTGGAGGGGCTCAGTAGCCGCAACCAACCACCCAATCCAAGGTTGAACAGCGACGCCGAGGGATGCATGGCCAGGGGGGTTAAACAGCCTGGTCTCGAGTTGCGAACTCTGGATACCGGGCGACCTCCAGTTTAAACTAGCCTTCCCGCGGTATCAGGGCTCTGCCGCGGGTGACCGACTTTCCTTGTACAGAAAAACAAAAGTGGAGAATAATCATAATAATAAACCACAGAGGATACTGGGCCTCTTAAAACTCCAGTTGAACCTCTCCGTATGGAGACCCTAGAGGTCACTGACGGAGGGACTCTCGATGTCGAGATGGACGGGGTGGAGCTCTGTAACAGAGTCCACCCCGTTTATCTCGGCATCGGAGGAATCTATGGGGGCGGTTGCCGTACCACCGACCGAACACGGTTTAGGGAGGGGGGTGACCGTTCCCATTGATGCAGGGAAGGAGGAAACTCCCTCACGAGTTTGCATGACTCGGAGGGGGTGAAATCCGACCCAAATGATGTACCCTCGGTGGCTGATCAGGGAGCTGCACCAAGCACCATCGAAACCGGGGGTACATCAGGAAAGGCCCCGTCAGGTTTGCCCGTGCAGCCAAGACAGGGTGGCCGCCAATTTTTCATTTTGGAATTCCCTGACTTTTTCCATCCCCATCTATAACGTGAGGGGGGGGGGTAAATAAAAAAAATTTCAAAACAAAATAAGTTCCGAATTAAAAAAACTTTTTAACTAAAACATTCAATATAGATATGTAAGTAATACATACAGGACAACGTACTGGTTGGCTTGAAGAGCTTCCAACGAAAACTTCCTTAAAGAGAAGTATCTATATAGGAGGGGGATGTATAACGGAGTGGGAAGTATATGGGAGGGGAAGTATAACGGAGGGGAAGTATAAGTGAGGGGAAGCATATGGGAGGATGAAGTTTAAGTGAGGGGTAGTATAACACATAAATAAAATAAATAAATAAAATTTTTTAAGTTTTTTTTTTTCGAAAATTTTTCCGGTTTTATTTTCCAAGTTTTTTTTTTTTTCATGACATGATTGAAAATAATTTTTCTCACATGGTGAGGCGAGTAGAGACTTGACTAGACTAATAAAAATTAAAATAAGGGTTGGCGAAGAAAACAAGGGTCTTGGTTGAGGGGGGAAGGTGGGGTATAGAATTACTTCTCGATTTCCGCTTTGAAGTAAACAAGGGGGAGCAACCTTGACGGGGTCCATCACGGTGTGCACGCCGACCTTGGACTCCGGGCGGTTCAGTACTCAAAGGAGGGGGATTATTTTAAGTAAATAACATATTTAAACGTACCCTCGCGGTGAATTTTTTTTCCGTTTACAGAAAATCAGAAATAAAAATTCCCTGACTTTGTTTAAAAAAACGAAATTCCCTGACTTTCCCCTGACTTTTCCGTCACTTAAAATTCCCTGACTTTTCCCTGACTTTCCCGGTTCCCCGGTCGGCGGCCACCCGCCTTTTTTTCTTGAAGAAAAGGTACGCCTTTTTCAGGAGGCAGGGGCTTAGCCCTGAGGAGGCGGCCGAAAAGGCAAAGGAGCCCGTAGGGCCCCGAGCCAATAGGCCAGCGGTACAGGCCGAAGTAAGGGCTCAAAGGCCCCTCTGGCCCTCCGCTACAAAAGAAGCGAGGGAGGGAGCCGGGCACTACGCCCGAAGCCCAAAAGAAGGTAAGGGAGGGTGAAACATCCCTCCCAAAAAGCCTCGGGCAGGGCCCCACCGTAGCTTCAAGGACGCCCTCACGGGGGTCAAAGTAGGAGTGGTCAGAGCTGAGCACCCGGATGAGGAGCTGACAACGAGCAGCAGGCTCAAATTGAGGAGTTGTTCTGCGACTCATTCGGGAGCAAAGAGGCACTGACGTTGCCCCACGTTCCAGGGGACGTCGCGTAAAGTGGTTGGATGGTCTTCCATTGTGTGGACCAGCAAACGGCCACTTGGATGCGACTGAACTGGAGACGGGTAAGGCCTGGGAGGGTGGTCGCTCAGGGTGTGGGAGAGAAGGACTTTCCAACCAGTATACTGCGGTGGCCTACCTTCCCAAATCTGTGGGGGAGTCCGACAAGGATATCCTCGGCCTTATAAATGGGCAGAATCCGGCCCTAAATGTAGACAGATGGAGGGTTCTGTCAAGGAAAGTCGAGGGCGAGTACCTTCCTCAGCCTCACAATCGACGATCCGTCAGCCAAGTCTGCTGGGGGATGGTAGTATCTACTACAAGTTGGTAGAGCAACCATCAGGGTAAGGCGGCTGCACGACAGAACCCAGGAGACGAAGGGTGCTGAAGAGGAGATGGAGGTGGAACTCCCAACTGGGGCGGAAACCTCCACTCCTAAAGCCCCGTCGAGGCAAAAGCCGCCAAGTCCGCTGGAGATGGCAGATCTCGGAGTAGGGGCGTCTCTGATGCCCCCTCTGGATCTGCGCCCTCCACAAGTCGGCAGGCGGCGGAAATGGCGGATCGGGCCGCTAAGATGAGGGAGTACCGCCCTCCTCTACAGCGGCCGAGGTCGAAAGGCCCGCCAAAGTTTCCCCCATAAAGGGGATAAAGGGGGTAAACCGGCGCTAGACCCACATGCTCTCTAGAAAGGGACCATAGGGAGGTCGGAAGCGCGCTAGACGACCCAACACCCAGAA